>WHYT01013104.1:191387-262954 GCA_009806455.1 Tetrax tetrax
TAAAAAACTTCTTAGGAAAAAAAAAAAAAAGCGATCAGGAATATGTCTCTACTGAAGGACCAGCACCTTTACAGGGGAAGGAAATTGCAAGTTCCTTTTTTATCTGTTTAGCACTGATTTGACAAGAACAAGCTAAAACATGATGTTGCTATTCCCCAGATGGAATTTAAAATTTAGTTTGCTACTGAATAAGGATATGAAAGTTTAAAGCTTTCACAATCTTTTAGAAATATTTAAATACTTCTAATATATTTTCCAGACGGAATTTCAGTCAAATAGATAAAGTCTCACTAAGTCATATTTTTTTTCAAGAGTAAGAAGTTTCACTGGGAAATTTTGATGGGTCCGTTTTTAGGGTAAAATCGGGGGGGGAGGGATGGTGGTAAATTCCCATTTTTAACTCAATATTACCTTGAATTTCATACACCCTTGTTTCCATGTTCTCTTTATCGGAGTATGTTTGTCTTTAGGGAACTGTTATGCTTAATAGATAAGTATTAGCTATTGTCACCTGAATCATCAGAAGGCAAGTCCTGGAACTCCTACTTAGATACTCTATCACCTTTATCATTCATAAAAGCCAGAGCAACAAACTCAAGATGTAGCCTAAAGACTATCTGAAGTTTAAAAGAGCACAGAGGAGTCAACCAATTTCTCAGCAGTGTTTGTTATCAGTACAGATTGTGGTACTATCAATTGGTACCACCTAGGCTAGTCACTCAAGTTCTCTGAGCACATTTAACCAGCGCAGCTGCAGTTTCTTCTGTTCTACCTTTGGTAGGTGCCAACAGCTGAACTTTGCCATGCATACACTTAGAGCTAATTGCTGCCTTGGTTACGGCAGCCAAACCTGATCTCACTTCAGCAAGGGTTCCACTTAGCCCATTTTCTCCTTTCAGGGAGTCCAACACACTTCAATTCTTTTAAAATGCTTTTTAATCTATCAAAAGGAGAATTTGCTAGAATCCAGGAGAAAATAAATCATAGATTTAAAGGCAATTTTCTTTAAATTCCTCCTGCCAAAATACCCCAATAATTGACTTCTTTCCTTATGGATTTTTATCCTCCAAAGCATTGAATACCCCCTGCCCAGCACCTTCGGTCCTTATGAAACTGAGCAGGAGTTTTGGGGATTCAGCTTCCAGTAAATGAGGCCATGTTTGTTTTCAAGCTTCTTCAAGCTTTATTCTATTAATTGATGTTATGGATAAACATAAGTAGCTGGAGATGATGTTGTGGCATCACACTACTCCCCATGTTGGCCACCTCATTTCAAGCAGTTTTCCAGCATTGGTACCAGTGATGCAAGTTCCTCATGACTCCTTCAGTTGTGCATTGCTTTGACAGGAGGAGATGACATTCAAAGTCCTGCTGTTGTAACTGGAAAGATGTTACATCTTTCATTGTTTCATTCTTGGCTGAAATAGAGCCCTTACTCCACCCTTTTCTGAGTTCATTCACTCAATCTACTTGGAAGCACCAAAGAGCTGAAAATGGTTGACTGGTGCCACAGAGTTCTTGGTATCAGTCTCAGTAACATAGCTCCATCTCAGGTCAGTAACCTCAGTCTGTATTTACTGGCCAGTTGTGTAAAGGCAGTACCACGGTGGGCACTAACAGGCAGCAGCATTCTTCTCACTGCCCACAGATGCCCTGGTAACACGAGGTGTGTTGGCACGAGATGCTCTGTATTTTGCCTAGCCTCTGGGGCTGCTTTGTCACTCAGACCTGTCTAGCCACTGTGGAGTTCTCTTAGACCACACTAGTAAACCTTTTCAGAGTTACAAGCTGACAAATAGGTTGTGCCAGGCTTGCTAGCTCCAGCTCTTTCGTTGGTCTGCACAGAATAAGATGGTTTTGACCACTGCGCTTGTCCTTAGGTGGAAGCTTGAAAGGTACAAAAGCTAAACCCTATAGGTTTACTGAAACATGGGGAGATGTGCACTTCTTCAACCACTGAAGCTGGCAAATCTGCTGAAACTCTGGAGTAATTTTCAAATTAATTAAAATATCATGGTCCTCTGCTGATAATGTTTATGAAAGAGGATACTTGTGATGGAAGCTTTTGTCAAAAACAAGAGAAATCTGAAGATGCAAAAATTGCTGTTTGGAGAACCACCACTTATTGTAGCAGGAGATGATACTGCAGAGAGCACGCTGCTGAGAAATAGAAATGCGTGTCCTGAGAGGCAGAAGACACAGAAATAATTTTTTTTTTTTTTGACTTTGTGAGTTGACCCATGGAAAGCATTCTCCCTTTTGAGAGGTGAAGCCATTCTCTCAGGAGTATCCTAACCAAAATGCATCTGATGAGAGCACAGCATCTCCTTTCCACATCCCCAAGCCTGATTATTAGTAGTGACAGCTTCTGCATGTTTTGGGGTGAGACAAAGACTTTAACCCTTAAGTGAAAGTTAATTCAGGAAGAGTGTTTGTAAGGACTGTTAGAGGTGGAACAAAGCCTCGTGGTAGATTGCATCTGGCAGTCAGGAGCACGCAGCCCAGACTGAGCTGAGTCACACACTGCTTATAAATAAAAGTGGAGGTAAAAACTGAAAGAAAAAAAATATGGTCTTGAATTTTACATGACCTCCTCTCTGGAAGGGTCATAGTAGAAGTAAGATATAAACCCAACCTCTGCCTCTTCCCAATATCCTCGAGTTTTTCTGGATAAGGAAAAAAAAATATCCAGAAGATGGGTGATGGGAGAAATGCTTCAAAGCCCTGCAACACGTGGAAAATTTAACTGGTGGCAATGATGAACTTCTATGTTCTCGCATCCCCCGAAATTATTGCTACTGAGTCTGCTTAACAGAGTTTGTAAGATGATTTATGTAGCATTCCTTAGTGCTGAAATGATTAGCTGTGATTAGTACCACTCACGCTGGGATAGGCGCATGTGTCGTTCACCTGATGGTATGTCTGATTTTGCACTTTTTGTGTAAAGTGCAGGTGGACAAGAGCCACAGCAAAGACTAAGTAGCAAGAGAAGGCTCAGGTAAAAGTAATTTTTGTTACATCACAATGATAAAGGGATTAATTGAGGGTAGGTAGAAAGGATGCAGATAAAGGGAACAGGTAGCATTCTGACCCAGAAGACTGGCATTCACTGTGAACTGAGGATATCCAATGTTAGTATTTTCCTGCTTTTTTTTCTTTTCTCTTTTTTTCCTTCTCTTTTTCCAAAACTATCTGTCTAGAACATGTTTCCATTTTTCTGGAGGAAATTCTTACACAAATAATTACCTTCTTGTGTAAATTCTATGTTGTCTTACAGATTTCTGTACATCTCACTGCAGGTTATTATGTGTCAGGTCTTCAGTCATAATAGATGGTAATTCGTTGTAAAAAAATAAAAACACTGTTCACTTGTTCCTGTTGACTTACTTAGACATTGCTCTAAGGACATTGCTCTTCGGACCGTCCACACTTTGGAAGTCAATTCATGATGTTTGGCATTTTTCTGTTAGCATAATCCTCCTGCATTAGTATTGTACATATCTGGAAAACAACCCCTCTCAATAACCATCATTCTCTTTTTTATTAAAAAGCATGTTTTTGTGAGAACTATTTCCTGGTTGTTTGTTCTGTTTTGATTTATTTAAAAAAAAAAAAAAAAAAAAAGGAAGCTTGACTGGCAAAAAAAGAAAAAAGAAGAAAGAAAAACAAGCTTATTAAAGGTTGATCTCGTTGTTCCCTGTTGGTTTACAGTCCACTATGATCTAAGAAAACAAGAAATAAAGCTTTTCCCTTTAAAGAGCTGTGCATCTGCTTGCTCCCTAGTCTTTTTGTGTTAGTGAATGTGGCCTGCAAAATTACAATGAGCAGGGAATATCAGATGGAAATGATGGAAAGAGGGACACCGGAGTGGCCAGCTGGCCCTATTCATACTTGTTCACTCTCTGGCACGCAAACACGCCTCCACACCCATCCCACCCCTTCATCCTACCAGGCCAGAAAGAAAGGGCTGTCTCCTATTTTCACACAAAGAGAGCAAAAGAGCTGCAAAGGTTTTTAAAGACAAAAGGGTCTGCAAGGGGAGGAATATTTTAGGAAATGCACAGTGTGCTGGACGGGGAAAGGGAAGGTGGACAAACAAGCTTTCATGATGCACTTGCTCATGTTGATGACTAGAAACCGGGAAAATTATTTCAGCATTTATTCATATTCAAACCGGGACTTAACAAATGAATATATTATGGGCAAAGAGCAATCACACCCGCCTCTGAAAAACTGCTGCACAGCAACGAGCGGGCCAGAGCTTCCTACGATTGTAAGACCAGACAGTTTCAATTGCTGTTGTCTTGCTGAAGCAAGGTTTGAGGCAGGATTCCAGAAGGAAAGATGGGAGTGGTAGAAATGCACTTTAATCCAAAATGAAAGGGCTGCTCTTTTAGGGATGAAATGACTTTCCAAAGTAACACAGCAGCAGGTCACCACTCTACATGTTCACCGTCATGTTTGGCAGCTCCAGAAGGCGCTAGAGTGGCATGGGGAGATGCAAGCAGGAGATGTTTAGCTGTCCTGGCATCATCTGCTGCTCAGATGTTCTGTGTTTCTGGAGGTGGGAAGGGAAGGGAGCAGAGCTTGTATGGGAGCATCCAACAGCTCAGCTTGGGTTCCTGGGCCACCTATTGAGGTTGCTTGGATTTAAGAGTGTTTAACCATTTCAAAGCCACCGAGATGGAGAACGTGATGTACAATCAAAACATTTGACAGTATGAGATAGCATTAGGCTTTCCTTCTACCTGCTTTCCTGATGCTGCCACGGCACCAGCACTGAAAGAGAACAGGGAGGGCAGGACAGCAGCGAAGCCACCCTTCAAGAGGTGCAGCTCCACGACAAACTCCCTGAGCAGCATCAGCCTCTCCAGGGACAGATGAAACCGAGCTGGATTTGACACCACTAAGCAGCCAGCTATGCATGACCAGATGGGTTCTTTTGTGTGCATTGCCAGTGGGTTTGATCTGTAGGTTTTGTTTTGTTGATTTTTTTTTTTTTAATTAACTTTTAATTGTTACTGTTCACTCATAACCTCCTTTTGACAATTTCCCTCTGGGTTGCGAGATAATGGCACCAGGGCTACTTTTATTGGACAAAGGCCAACTGAGTAAGTTAGTATGAGAGGTCTGCCTACAAGGTACACAAACATAGGCCATTGTGCCACAATGGCCCTTCTTCCACAGGTATATATTATGGCATTAATAAAGAATGATGCCTCATAGCATCTATCTCTCATCATGACAGAGAGGACCACTGTCCTCATGAAGAAATTGCATTTCCTCCCCACTGGCCTGGATGCTGTGTGTTAAACAAACAATGTCCATCATTCCCAGCAATTTGGCTCGCTTTCGGTAGGAATGTTAGTAAGGTCACATTGTGATCCAGCCATGCCCAGATAAGTAGGATTAACTACTTTTAATGGCATTTATAGAATCATTGGCATTAAATGGATTGAGTTGTGCAGAAACATTTAACTGACATCCTGGTGAGCAGATGAAGAAAGCCGGTTGACAGCTTCAAAGCATGCATATGATGGACCTGTTAGAGGGGGCAAACTGGCCAGCTTCTCATTAGGCATTTTCGTAGAGATGTACTTCCCGTGTGCCATTAAACCAGTAGAGGGTCCCAGCTGTCTGGGACATGGGTTTTTAAAGGTGGTCCTAACCATTTTCTAAGCATGTGCCTACGGCTCTCCAAACCACTCTGCTGAAGTGATCGACCAACCCCAACACTTGCAGAGCTCCTGTGTGTTGGCAACAAAAACTGTCTGTGTTATTGTTTGCATCCTGATGGATTCTATTTTACATTCAGAAACAGGAGTGTGATTTCCTGAAACAATTTTTGGTAACAATAAACCCATTGTTTTGGTGATATGCATGTCTTTTTTGGCCCCGAATACAAATTATGGTCCCTAATACTGCATCACCAATTTTTTTTTTTTTAATCTATATTAATTACAGAAAACTGCAGAGCAACAGCCAGGAACAAGCCAAAACAGGGACTGGGAAATGTTGCTTCAAAGTAATTCTGCAGACAGTTTTAGGGTTGTGGTTTGTTGTTGTTTTTTTTTTTTTTTCCTCCTCACTTGCTGTTTCCAAGGAGGATGCTAGAAAATATGTTGCTTTAAGGTAGAAAGCATAATTCACAGAGTCTTTAATAAAAAAACACATTAATGTTTTGTAGCATTACCAAATAAAGACCAGTAGTCAATTGCTTTGGAAGGACCTGACATTCAAGCCTCTGAATTGCTATTGTATATATTAAAAAAAAAAAACAAAAACCCAAAACCAACAACATTCCACCAGCATTCTCAGTGAGGTTAGCTAAACAGATGGTATTTATCTTTGGGTTTGCAAGTGTGCCACATCCCTCTCGCTTTCAAAAAAGACAGTAACGCAAAAATCTTCAAGAGAGGCAACTGCAAAAGTGTCACAAAGCACACACACAGAGGTATAGAAGCATAAACTCAAAAATTGTAAAATAAACCTACATTCGTCAATCCGCTGCTGGCTTCATTCTGGATTGGGGAGGCCTGAAAGGGAGCATTAACCTGCCTGAGCAGTGATATTTGCCTGTTTGTCAGAGGTCAGAATCTGGTGGCTGTAAATACAGTTTAGCTTTTATTTGTCTCCAAAACAATATTTGTCAATGCTGCAGTGCTGACTTTTGAGCAGATCAATGGCTGTACATAACTCACTGCCTGAGGGCTTTATTATTAATACAAATGTAGGTAGGCTAAATACTGAGTGCTTTATTAGAAAGGGATTGTCCTTCCCTCTGTGACTTTGACTGACGTCACATGAACTTAAAGCCCGCTAACACGTAGCCGAGACTCTGCTCATACTTGGAAAAAACTGTCTCTCCCTCTCTGCCCGTCATGGGAGGTGAATAATCTAAGGAAGATTATTCAAACTGAGTTTTGGAGTGCTAGCAATCTGAGTTAGCCTATAGAAAGAAGTTTGCTTTCTTGGGTGAAAGGCTGAGATACCTCTTTTCAGCCTCCTCAGTGCAATGAGCTTAGACCAATTTGTGAGAGGCTCCAGAACGTCTGTCTTTCTTAAATGCTGCACACAGGGCTGTGGCATACTTAAGAACTAGTGTGTCCTGATAACTCTGGTTTAAGTTAATGTTTCTGTCAAAAAAAAAAAGAAGAAGAAGAAAGAAGCACATATAAAAACATATATATGTTGCTGAAATGAAGACTTTTCCACTTACACCCTGGTACCTGTGTTACCTCAGACATTGCAACTCTTGCACGTTGGGGTTTACAACAGATGTTGTACTGTCACATTAATGGGACCAGAGATTGGTCACAAGCCCTCTTAGTGCAGTCCACTGCCTGCTGCACCTCAAATGCCACCACTTGCTACCGCACCCGCGGGCACCAGAAGAAGCCGGCTGTTAAGCCAAGGAAGATGCTTTCCAGGCACACAGCTGGCTGTAGAAACAGTCCTGTCAGGTCTGGTGGGGTTCAAGTGTCTGATATGTGATTAGTCAACTGACTGGTGAGCTCTACTGTGCTACTCCCTTGAATAATATCTTAACCTGATCTCATAAAAGGAATTCTGTTGACCAAAAAAGAGATAAATAGCTACGTATAATGCCCCTTGGTTGCTAGCACATTAAGTATTGCTGTGAGATTTCCTTCTGGAATAAGCATATATATGCATGTTCAGATAACTTTTTAAAACAATTTTTATAATAAATGAAACAATTTTGTGCTTACTTGAAATGTAGCTGTGCAATTTTTTAAAATGTCACTCAGTACAGAAAAAAAGTATTTTTCTGCCGAAGAACACAAAATTTGTGTAGTTGGGAGGTTTCTCTTATGATTACAGACTATCTACACTTGACAATAACTTAACTTTCAACACCCAGTGACATTAATTTCACTTGACTTCCTGTCTTAAGGTCAAAAACATTAATCAGCACTTCTATCATTAGCTCAGTTTCCTTTTCTATTAAGCGATTATGATCACTTACTATTAATGAGTCGTGAAGTTTTAATAAATTTTTCCTAGTGCGAAATTGCTAAACAGTAATTATGGCATATACTGTATGGATGGTTTGTTCCACAATGTACATTTTGCTTAATGTTGGTTAGAAACATCTACAAAAAAAACAACAGAATATAATTAACTAGTTACAGCTGAGGATGTGGAAAGGCTTTTTGCACCACTTTTATAGTCAATAAAAAGACAAAGCAGGTCAATTTTTTTTTTTGTCATTGCTGGAATTATTGTATTTCTGGACCTTGTGACTCTTGCAGTTCTTTATACGAAATGGCTCTACCAAGGCTGCTTACCAAACAGGAGATTAAAGAAAACATCACAAGTTTTAGAAGCTATTGCTTTAGCTTGTGTTATATTTCTACTGTTCTGGCATTGAAACAACAAGGTTAAAAAACAAAAGCCAGACCCCTCCATTAATACAGAAGAGAAATAACACAGCAAATCCCATTGCCAAAAAGTAATGTCTGAATACTGGCTTGGCTTTCTTGGCTTTCCTGTAGCTTGCTGTTACTCACAGACACATCTAAACAACCAATGCCAGATGCTCATTTGGAGCTTGGCTGAGGTTTTTATTGGTTAACTGACTTTTTAAAACACTCGTCAACCAGAAACTGAACTAACAGTGGCTGGTGAACTGGAAGGTAACTCTGAATACTGAACATCTCAAGAGGGTATATGAAAAAAAAAACAAACAAGGTTGCAGCAATAACAGTTTCTCAACTATCTGCCCTCTGTTCCCAATTTTCTGGTTTACTGACATCAGTGAAATTTGCTGAGAAGATTATACCTGCTAGAGCCACTGCAGATGTACTCCCTGTTCTACTGAAGCCAAATTTTCTGGACCACCCAAATGGAGGAATAGTCAACTGAGGCACACTGGCGTAGCTGAGGGCTATTTCTGTGAGACTGCAGCCATGTCACAGCAGTCAGGTCCTTAAAATACGTAAGAGTACATGCTTTTCAGTGTTTGTTGCTATACTGATAATAACATGTATGAAATTGAAGTTGTGTTGTCTGTTTTGAAAGCCCTAGCTGGGATGCCATCTGTGTCAGTACTGTCCCTTTTCAGTAAATCTCATCAAACTGGTGCAGAAAAATGGTTTCAAAAAGAGACAAAAGGATGATTCTGAGTCTGTGGAAAAACACACCTAATAGTAAATCTCTAACAGTGCAAGCTCATAAAAAAACCCACTATGTATTGTCTGTAGGTACCTAACAAGGAACAGAAATTAGAAAGTTTTCCATCCCATAGACAAAGCTTTAACAAGGCTGGCTGGCTGGGTGCTAAATCTAGACCAGTTCAGAATAGAAGAGTGTCAGATTTTTTACCAGAGAACAGATTTTTTACCAGAGAACATAAATAAACATAGGAACAAATAAACAAGATTTGTACTGTGTTCTCCACCATTGAACAAAGTCTTTAAAAACAGTCAAGGTGTTTTTTTTCCAAAGAAAAGCTGTGTGCAAAGAATAATTCAGGAAAGTCCTTCACCTTGTGCCAGAGGACAGGCTCTTAGTCTGTAACGGGTAAAACCATTTCTCTAGTGTATGGCTGTGTAGAGCTTGGGGTTGCCACTTTGAGATGTCAGAATAGAGTCTTTGCACCGATTTTGAAGAGTCTTTGTGTTCTAAAATGGAAGAACAAGACGCTGTTATTTCAACCATGGAGCTCTTGACTGAGAGCATCTGTGTACTTGAGGGAAGGCTGGCTTTCTGCAGGGCTGCAAAATGTCTCATATTGGTGGACTCCTGTACTGGAGAAAGATAACACTGGCAGGGCACAGTCAGACATACTGCTCCAACAAGTGTTCTGTCACACCACTGTAGAACCACGCGGCATGATTCACAGTTGTATTTCAATCCAAATCTAGTGTTAGTCTATCAGAAATTGAACAGGTCCTCGCTTTCCATTATAAAAACGGTGAATGCCCTGGATCAGTAGAAAAGAATGTCTTGCATAGCCTAGGATTAGATAGAAGTAAAATTAAACTAATTAGCTTCCCGTGTCTTCAGCAAAAGCTGTGGCACTGTAAATAGCAGTTCTGTCCAAAGCACACAGTTGCACCATACTGCCGGGACAAGGTCACAACTTTATTGGTAGCTGGGTGACCATCTGTCCTTGCAGACGTTAGAGCATCATCTCCTTGGAGAGTTATAAAGCAATATCGGTCCATACTGGAGGAGCTGCATCGCTCACCAGCAGTTACTGGGATCCCTGCCTGTGTGACTTGTACTAATTTGAGGAAGATTATTAAAACATTAATTCATATCTCTTGTCTTCATCTTCCTGGCCTGATTATCACAATGTTCATTACTAGGTAATGTACAGTTATATCATCTAAGTTTTATAACTCTCTGAGGATACTTTGGGTCAAAAATGAACTTGAGATTCCAGGACACAAGAGAAATATATTTTTTATCTGAAGAAACAACGAAGTGTAAGGAGAATTACGACCAGCAAAAGTCATCATAGCCAAGTATCTACTAAAAGCAATTTTACTTTAATTGCACCTGAAACTGGCAATTCCTGAATATGTAGAAAGGCTGGTAACTGCTTTGTGGGGATTTTCAAGGAGCCATGGAATGGTGCCTTGGATACATGCACTGTATAGCATTACCAGCAAAGTGCTGCCATGAATATAAGGGCATCCAGTTAACTTTAAACACATGGTAGTTCCTATAATCAAATTTGTTGTATAAAAATTAAGCAGCCTCAAGAATGAGTGAGTGATTGGATCATTAGCACCTTTCCCTCATTCATTAAGGGTGCCAGGACTCCTTAATAAGTGTGGCTGGTGCCTTTACAACACAGTAGGTTCCTTGCTTGACAGCTGAGGTGCATGACACGGCATTTGTATGTGTAGCCATGCTCTGAAAATGCCCCTTGGATAAGTGGGCAGCCAAAGCAGGTACAGCAACGTGTGGGGTTTGAGTGAGTTCCACAAAGTCATTTCCAACACTGATAAGAGCTGAGCAATAAGTGTCTCCACAAACAGTCCTCAGCACCTACGGAATGCTGAAAACGCGGGCTCAATCCAGTTTTCAGGGTTGGCAGTGGCTGAATAGGGGTTCAAAACACTAAAACTGGTCTGGGAAACTTAAAGCACTGAGGATGGGGCAAATGTGGGCACACACGTATTTTAAAGAAGGAGCAAAACACCTCTCAGAGGCAATGGACAGATCACAGGACGGCTTTTTAAAGTGATATGTAAAAGGCGATCTAAACACAACAGGACCTTAATGGAAAGCAGTCACTGGCCATATGGTGACGTCTGGCCAGGGAATGAGATCGTTCGACCAAGCAAGTGATGCTAAGGCAACCTCAGCTCTTGTTTCAAAGCTCATTCCTCACATTTGACAAGGGTTTGTGTTGCCAGCTTCATTGTTTCCCCTCTGTATGCTAGTTTTTGTCTACTCTTTTCATGGCTTTCTACTCAATTACTGAATGACAAAGTATTTCCGGGTTTAAAATAACAGTATATATGCTGTAAATTCACATTTTAAAACAGATTTCAAGTTGATAATATTCCCTACACTTACTCGGAGAAAAAGCTCTATATTTTAATCCCCTTCAGTTCTGAAACACTTTCAGTCCATTAGAGCCACATAAATACAAGGCACAAAACAATAACAGGCTACAAATCAATACATTTGCACAGCCAGACCTAAATAAATATGATCCAATTGCTGACTCGAAAAACCGAGAACAGTCCAAAGTTTCAAGAGCAAAATGCTGCTGATGAAATAACATTCAACTGCGTGCAAGAAACCATGCCCTCTTTTCAGGTGGCACACTTGGTACAAGGTATTAGGCAGGTATTTATCAACAAGGAAGGCCGATCTTCTGATAAAGGAAAGGAACAGTCAAAATTTAACCTGGTGTGAAGTGGGCATGGTCCAGCACTGTTGTGGACAGTGTGCCGATAAAGTGGGTTGTTAAGTGGAAAGAGACACGTTCAGTTCTAATATTCAGAAGCGATTTCTCATGATGCTGGCATTAGACCTAGTGGGAACTTTTAAAATAATACACAATAAAATCATAGTCTTCAGCTTGGAAATTGGCACTAAGCATCCAGATATAAACATGCTCACTATAATCACGTTTGGTATCGCTGCGGGGGAACCTCAGGAAGCCTACAGGAAGAGACAAACAGGAAAGGATGACAACCTCTATTCATTTTGCCTTCTACACCTTACATGTTTCTGCTGTGCAGCTGGCTTTGCAATACACAGCAGAGGATGCTTCCAAAGATCATGCCTCAAACACCTGAAAATCAAGAAAAGAGAGTGTTTTGTTCCATTTTGAACTATAAGCAATAAAGCCCATTGGATTCAAGCCTCAAGTAGCAATTTAAAGTTCAAGCCATTTTATACAATGAAATTTCTCTCTTGCTTGGAGTTATCGCTTCCTGCTCCCACCACAAATTAACATTTTATTGCATCAACCATTAGTAATGGGCCCAAGCACAGGAGGGGATACATGTATGAGTAAAGGGCAAAAGGCAAAGCAGGCATGAGAGGAATAGCTCCTCTGGGCAAGCAGGTTGTCCTGGTTCTGGCTAGGATAGAGTTAATACTCACCTGAGCTGGGTGGAGACCTGAAGCTGGTAGCCCCTATGGCTGGGATAATTAATTAATTAGCTAACAGCTGGGGTTAATTTACCCAAATTAGCCAAAGAGCTATTCCATCCCATCTAACATCATGCTCAGTATATAAGTGAGGAGGGTGCTGAAAGGAGTCTCCTCTTACTTGAAAGAAACTAGGCGCAGAGATTTGTTGTAAGGCATTGTATTTATATTCCATCACTGTTTTGTTTTCTTTTGTCATTGCTGTTAAATTTACTTTTTGTTCAATCTCAATCCACGTGGTTTTTGTTTGTTTGTTTACCAATTCTCCCCCGGTTCTCTCGGAGGGTGGGGGGGGAGTGGGAGAGAGACTGCGTAGTCTGGTCCCGATCGGGGCTGAACTACGACACAGGTACAGTCTGCTCTTATGTATGCAGCTCAAACTCGTGTTTGTCCCTTCTTCTGTGCAATAAAAATGTTCTGATGAAGAGTAGATGTGGCCACATTTCACACTAGTCAAAGCTTATAAGCACATCATAATAATTGGTGGATTTGTCTTAAATTATTTGTGTATGAAACACAGCTACTTTTTTTTTTTCTTCTCTCATTTGACCCCCTGTTTTCATGAGAAAGGGAGGACTGAAAGACCTGGGAATTGTTCCATTACTTCAGGAGTTCAGAGCTCAAAGACATTGATCTGAGGCATCAGCTCTCTCCCTAGTGCAGCTGCCCCTACTTGAGTTTCTTGGAAAAAATGAAATAGAACTAAACAAAACTAAACAAATTGGTTCCCCAGGGTGAAAATACTGGACTGCTCTATGCATATTTATGCATCTACATTCGATAGGTTCCGGCCCTGCTGTTTCCTCCACAAAATATACAGGTTTCCTCTGGGATAACTCCTCAGAAGTGACCTAAGTGATTCAATTATTTTTAGCAAATTAAAGAAAAGTCCTTGTAGGTCTTTAGATAGTATTCACTTACAGTATTCATAAGAGCTCATTAGTGCTAAAGCACAACACTACCTTTGTGTGCTTACCCCGTTGTCTTGAGAGGCAGAAAAATGCGGTTAAATCCATTTTATGGATGAGAACATAAAGGTTCAAACAGTCTGGATATGGATTAAATTGTAGTCAGGAGCCAGCCTCTCAGAAGGTGATGTACAGCGTTTGCTCTCCACACTGCCTAATCCCAAAGATGACTTAATACAGTCAGCATATCCATGCTGGGGTCCAGAGCTCATTAAGCACTTTCGCATGCTGGGAAGCTCCCTGGGTGGAGCAGAAAGGCACCTGCCTCCCACCTAAAGTGCTGTCACACCTCAGGGATGCATGGAAAAACACCTCAGCCCTGCCCAAGACCTCAATGAAATTACTGCTGGAGCAGGGTGCTGTGCTGGTGCTGCCTCCTGCTGCTAATTTCTATTTCTTAAAGACCTCTGCAAAATCTGGGAAATTCAGAGGCTAGGCCCTGCTTGGCCTGAAGAAGTTCAAATTCATACTATGCCCTTCAGAGGAGAACAAATGATGCGGCTGTGGGCAAAGCCAGGCCTGATAATTTTGCGTTCCTGTGCTGAAGCTGGTTCAGAAGGCAATGCTGGTTGAGCTACCTGTTGTTTCCTTGTAGCTGCTAATCGTCAACGAATTCCCCATCTGGGGATTTCAAAATGCACAGAACCCTCATAGAATTTCCATGGAAGTCAGGGAGAACATGTGTACAAGGGTTAATCTGTGTTGTAAACTACAGTAAGATTATGACCACTGTCTTTCTGCCTTCTCCTGGGAGAAAGAATTCAGATAAATTCAAAGACAACTGACGCCTTCGTTCTTAATTTGTTTTACTTCTTTTTGCATGACTGCACATAAAAGATGGATTGTCTGCAGTGAATTGTGCCTCTGAAAGATTCGCTGAGTGGCTACATCCTACAGAAGATGCAGTTAAAGCATATTCTAAAATGATAGTCCAGACAAAGAGCATAACTATCATTGGTGCCTACTGTAACCACTTTAGGAAAATTATCTGGTAGCATATAACTCATGCTAAAAGACAGCATTTTGAAAAGGACAACATAAAAGGTTAACTCCTGAAAATCCATTGCTAGCAGTCCTTTTTTGACTTCTCAGAGAAGTTTGCAGGCATTCTGGAGTCTGACCCAGTGACTGTTAGTGAGTAGGTACTATTCTTCTGAGCTTTACACACCATAGACTCTCCTAGGCTAGTTGTACCCTCTATATACAGAAAAATAAATCTGATCCTGTCTATCTCAATAATAACTCGAGACTCTTCACCAGCCTACATATCTTTTGTCAGAGCATGGCGGATGCCATCACAGCTTTAGGAAGTCCCACTGTGTTTATTGACGCAGTTCAGATCAGCGTACAGCAGCAATAGTCCAATTATCTCAGCAGTAACTGTACTGGTTTCTCGATAACTAACATGTACAGTACCCCAAAATAGTCATAGGACATGCAAATACTGCATTTTCTTGGACAAATATACTCTTTAGGAGCCCAGAGGCTTGAGATGCACTAAGATTTTGGCTCTATGTCTATGATCTTTCTTCATGGAGAAATTGTCCTAGATATAGAGAACCATTGTGACCACACAAGGACAATCCCCACTGTGAACAATGAAAGGCGCTGCCCTTAGAAGTGGAGCTCATCTTGATTTCAACAAGGCAGAGGTGTAGCAGCACGCCCAAACCATCCACATCATTCTGCAGAAAACAGCATATTACAGTTCTGGGAAGGTCTCAATATTGTGGGAGGCTGCCCTTTTATTCATAAGATCTCAAATTCACTATCCCCCTTCTCTGCAATACAGAAGGTTATTAGAACAATTTCCCTTCTGTTCATTTAATGAAACCACTCATCAGGAAGAGTTAATTAAAAATCCATCCTTTGAACTCTCAATTTGGAAAAAGAAAAGAATTCCAAGTAGTTTAGCTCTCTCAGGAATGAGGCAAGATGAAAGAAGAGGCGTGATATGGAAATGCATTGATAAAGACCTGTGGGGTAAATGAAGCCATCAGCCCAAAGAGAGGAGAAGAATCAGTGAGCAAAGTCCAGAGTGGAGATGATTTTGGCTCAGGTTTGAAACATCTTAAATGCTTCTAATCTTCAGAGGTTAGGAATTCAAAGCTAGCTGAAAGCCAGATCTTCTTCTAGGCATCTTCATGCTCTGAGAATCCAGCCTTGTTCTGCTGTCTTCAGCCTGTGCTTTCTCCTGGACTTTGATTCTGTCATTTTAAGGTTGCATGTTCCACCTGTGAGAATACAATTGGGTGTCATGTACACCATTTGCCAGAAAGCTGACTGATTTTCCACACAAGAAAAGCATGGATATAGTAATTTTCAAATAGATTCTGGGAGTGACTCTATTCACAATAGTCAAATTAAGCTTAGGAGCCCAGGATTAATATGATAACTGACAAAAAAAAATTATTTCTACCCTTGCTAATGGAAGTAAGTAGACAAATAGGCATAAAACTCTATATGATTTGTAAAAGATTAAATGCTTTCTTTAACTTTGCAACTAAGAAAGAGAAAAATAATGCAAAGAGAAGCAGAAACAGAATGTTGTTAATGGGCTTATC
This sequence comes from Tetrax tetrax, assembly GCA_009806455.1. Taxonomy (NCBI): domain Eukaryota; kingdom Metazoa; phylum Chordata; class Aves; order Otidiformes; family Otididae; genus Tetrax; species Tetrax tetrax. The sequence continues at coordinate 207,565 of WHYT01013104.1, forward strand.
TCTACAATTTCTGTTGGGAAGATTAAATTTAGCAATATTCTCCTTGTGAAATTACTTCCTTCCCCTGCCAGTAATTTTCATAGCATGTATTCCCAGGTTTTTTTTTCTGATTAAAAAAGTGCTTGCTGACTTTGGCCAATCTGTTGATCAATAGGTGTATCCTTAGTAGCTCTCAGTCATTGTCCCCTTGTCCTGCATGGAAGCTGAGGTTCCATCATTTGGCCATTCATTCTGATTCAAAGCAGCCCCAAATCTCAACCAATTTGCCTACGGATACAAAACAAATGGATCTAAAAAAGATGTGACCTTCATCTATCAAAACAGTTACCATCTGGAGACCATAAATGTTGTGATCCTACCTAGCATAAGCTTCTGCACAAGCATGCAAATTGAATTCAATTTTGGTAACTCAGGCGTAATGAGATTCAACAATATTTTAGTAAGATCACTGTTAAAATTACAGGTTACAAGCTGGAAACTGAGCCATCATCCCTATTCACACTCTAGAAAAGAATACAAGGAAAAATAGAAATTCAAGAATAGTCAGTTTATATAACAATCTGCTCCCTTTCTATTTGACTTCCCTGTTGATGATTTCTCAGGGTCTGTGTTCAATGCCCCCTGCTCTTTGTCACAATGTGCCACGTGTCCAGATGTCTTATGTTTCCTAGCAGTGCCTCCAACTCCTCGATACCGTGAGATGAACATTTGAATTAGCACAGATGTGCTCTCAAGGAAGAAGCCACGAAGAGCCTTAGGAATTCGTTACGCATCCAACTTAGGAAAGCACATACACTCATTCACAAACAGCTAGCAGGATGACACCAGGCTGTGTGCAGCGAGACCCGGGTCATTGCACCGTGTCCTGGTTCAGCAGCAAGCCCAGCCTGAGAAGTCCCCGCTCCCCAGCTGCTCGTTCTGCACGTCCCCTCCTGACCCCGGTGTCTGATATGCCTCACTTGTGCCATCATGATTGTTTGCGGAGCTGAGCTGTAACCTGGATTCCTGAAAAGAACAGCCTGAAAATAACTGTTAATAATAAACTGTTGTACCAACACAGCTGAGGGGTGATGAACTGCGGGTGGGAATCGGCCGGGGCAAAGGCATTTTGGGCCAGCTTTGCTGCTGAAACCTGTTATCTCCCTGATCACTCCTCCCAGTTACAGCAGGGGTGGTAGTGAAGCAGCATTGATGGGACATTAAGATATTAATATCCACATAGATATTAAGAAGCTGGTTCATGGGGACATTTAAACCTTTTATTGCTGTTACTGCTGTGAATTTAAATAGCACACCGCTTTCTGCCGCACTTTCTTATAGCACCTTTGAGGACAACAGGGAATTCAACACCAGATCAACCTGTGAGCTCTGTCATCCAGCGCCTCGTTGTAAACATTGGCCAGTGAGAAATTCCTAAAGAAACTTCCTACAGCTCAAAGCTGCAGTTAGTAATGGACCTGTCGCCTGGGAGGTTGTCTGAAGATGGCTTAAGATTAGCACGAGCACCCTGCTCTTTAAGGAAGGGCTCATATCTAGTTTATGGTTTTAAAAGCACATATTGTGACTTATACAAAGAATATAAATAATCAAAAAAAAAAATCTGTAACACTGAGGCCAGATAAACTGTCATGTTTCAGCTCATTTCTGATTTTGAAGCTCAGTCTAACGTATTTTCATTCCCATCATTATGCTTTGAGAGCCGTGGCTGTGAATGCGTTTGCATCCACACCTCACACCAAGGCTTAAAGAGCTGACAGTCCAAACAGACTACAGAAAGGAGAAGAAATATGCTTATCCTCATTTTACAGATAGAGATTTAAGACAGAGAGAAATGAGGGACCTACCTCAGGTCATACAAAGAGTCAATAGGAGGAATTGAACAAAGATTGTCTGAATCATGCCTGGTACACTAATATCTTGACCTTTATACCAAGGCATTTACACTTCCATAGGAAAGAGTTATATAGATGGCTGAGGGAAAGCAGCGTACAGACAATTAATTATGTTTTACTCGCCCTTTCTTTCCTTGTCCCCAGTTACCTCCTGGCCCTACAGCCTGAATCATGAAGTCTTGAAGAATTTTCTTCATTCAGGGAATCTGTACATAGAAGATAAATAAAAGCTGGAGGAAAAATGCCAAGATGATAGACTAGGTGGAGGAGGTGCTACTAATGTACTTCAATATACTCCTCATCTGAGCTCTGTGCAGCTCCTCTGAAGAAAGAGAAAAAGGATGAATACTTGGCTTCTTCCTCTAGTTAACAACTGCAGACAGCAGGTGCTAAAGACAGAGTATCCTAGGTCTTTAAAGAATGACAGATAAATAAAGGATTTTGTTAAAAATAACAGGAGAATAAAAACTTCTTCCCTGAGAACTTCCAGACATTTCCCTGTAGGTGCAAAAGACCTCAGGAGATATTGGCATGGTAACTGCAATGGTTGAGGGGTTCAGTGAGGATTTTTTAAAGCACTGATGGGATTTAGGATCATAGATCCCACTGACAGGTATTACATTCCCTAGGTTTGCCTGAAATGCCACACTGCAATTAACACCTGGAACAGCAGATTTTTGTGCATTATCCTTCATAATTTCAGGTGATGCTGGATTAGATTTAATTTTTTATTACAGTAAGAGATTTTTTTGTTTGTTTTTACTTGTGCTGGGAACAAAGTTCTGCTCTCTCAGCTCTTCAGAGTCATGGCCTCATGTGTCTAGGGGCTCTCGGGCATGGGGTGGCTGTGACTTGAACCATACAGTCACCAGCAACTCCCCTTCCAGCCACCCTTTGCAGTCTCTCTCCCTGGTGACAGAACCTCTCCAGTGTCTCCTGAAAAGACACCGAACTGAATAACATCATATCTAGCCCTGAGTGCCAGGTACACTGAGTTGTGTTGGGTGCTGCTCTTTGATTTACAGCCTCGTGTAAAGAATTGCAGCGCCAGCTTTAGCCTGCAGAATCTCTTGGCGCTCTCACCTCCGTGGGTGGAAACCAGGAGATACACAAAGGCAATCACAAGTGCCACTGGCTTGAGTAGCTTGTTAAAAGTTTACATCTGGCAACAAGGCAAACATGCACGTGCAAACTGTGCTGTCTGCTTCTTATAGAAAGCACATTTAGGAAAAGAGAAACCCATTGTGACAGAAGAGCGGCTGCTTCGTCAGTGTCTTGCCCTTCACATGGGGAGCCACAGCTCCTTCCTCCCAGCAGTCATCTGTACACTGGAGAAAGCTTTGCACAGCTACAGTTCAGACACTGATCCCACTAATCCTGTGCCCTGATGTGCTCCGTTAGCCTGTGAAAGGCAGACATGGACTTTCACAACCGGTGGCACTCTGTGCTTCAGAGAGGTGGCTCGTACGTTTTCCCAGACCCAGCCAAAGGGGGAACAGAGAGGTTGCAGCCAAGGGAGCTGCATGGCGATTGTGCCAGCCATGCAAGGTGCTCCCTGGAGCCTGTGGAAGCTGGTCTTTCTGGTATCCATGCACTGAGTCACTGTCTGTCTCTGTGGCAGCTCCTGGTGTACATTGCAGAAACTTACTATTTCATGACACAATTCAGAGCAGAGTAAGCCAGCACTGTCCTTGGAGTAAGCATCTGCTGATGCACAGAAACTGTCTCCAGCCTTCACTTTAGTGCCAGCAGTTTCAGCAACTGCTTTTACACAGAGATACGTAGCCAGCGTGGACCAGTTACAGCTGCTACAGTGGCGGAGTGAGAAAAACATTTTGGTTTCTCTTTAGGCCCTCAATTGGCACTGCTAAGCACAAGTGTGTATTACCTTAGCCCACAAATGCTGCGAGCTTTCAATTAAAGATGGCAGCATCCATGCGGGAACAGTAAGTGCAAGAATGATTTAATCCTAAGGAAACTTGTAGGTAGCTAAAAGAAGTTAAAAGATGCTGTGTGTGGATGCAATGTGTGTAAGTCTGAGAAACTCTTCGTACTGATAAACTTTAAAATATGATTTACTCTGTGCAGGCAGCAGTCTCAGACATCAAAGCTTCAGACTCAGCGCAGTGTCAAAAAACCATGAAGCTTTAAGACTCGACCAAGCATCAACACCAAGCTGAGGCAGAAGCTTTTACTCTTGAGACCGCTGACTGAACGGATTAGATTAAAAAAAAAAAAACTCCACAACTTTCTAAAACTGCTGGTAGAAAAATAAATGACTAAAAGTATGCTTCCTCAAGTACATCTTTATTTATCCTGCTGCACTCTACACATCAGTATTTAAACTCACTGCATTTTAAACAGAGGCTAAAACCAGCTGTGTACGCACTCGTCAATGAACTAATGATAACAAATGCATCAAGCGGAGGACACAAAAGTTTGCTTTTGATCAGAGAAACGAAACAAAGACCAAGGTAACAGCGTATTAGGCAATTTCTCTCATGCTGCAGAGTGAGCTGGCCTAGAGCCACACAGCAAGGTATGGCTCTTTCCTTCATGCATGTATTTCTGCAGAACCTTTGATGATCCACCCAAGGTTCTTGTACCACTGGTGTGACCAGGATTGGATCCTATGGCTGGGCAGAGAGGGAACGTGTTCTGCTGTGAGTGCCGTGGTAGATCCTGGTAACTCAAGGACTACAGACTGCTTAGGTCCTTCTGTTCACATAGTAGAGCCATGCCTCAAACTACTGTGGTGTCGAGCTCTGTTTGTGGTTGAAAAAAGGTCATTCAGCAAGGAGCATACAGATCTAAACAGGCAATATGCATAAATAGAGGTGAAAAAAACCCTGAAACCTTATAATTTCATTTTCATATGTCAATAACAAAACATGGCACAGCTTCTCAGAAAGTGGCCTTTCCCTTAGTTTCAGTGGGAGTTACATATCTCAGTGGTTCACAGAAACTATGCCAGATACCCGTCCAAGCCCTTCATACAGTCTGTGAAACAGATGGGAAATTACTACAAAGCCCTCTTGTAGGCATTAGAGTCATGTTCTCCTCAGAGCTGCATGTTTCATCCTTAGATTTTGCAACCAGTTAAGGAAGACACAATCAGAGAACGTCAGTTCAATGTTTTGAGCTTGTGACACTCTATGCCTAATGCACCTGTTGAAAAGGGAGTGAGGTCAGTTTTTTTCTGGATTCCATACACTTGTATGAGAAGGTGACTGAACTGCTATGGGGGACACTGCTCCGCTTTCAGCAGTGTACTCGGATTTACAAATAGCCTGCACCAGCTGGTGGGCCACTGCTGGAATGATAGTTGGCGTTAATGCTGCTTGTACAGTGTATCTACAGGTCTACTTTGAGAAGGTTTCATTCTTGCACTAGAACTGAGCTCCTAGTATCGTGCACTGAAAAGGATTTATTTCTTTCCATCAAGATTTTACAGGCTGATTTCATAGAATCATAGAAAGGTTAGGATTGAAAGGGACCTTTAAAGGCCATCTGGTCCAACCCCCCTGCAACCAGATCAGGTTGCTCAGAGCCCCGTCCAACCTGGCCTTGAATGTTTCCAGGCATGGGGTGTCCACCACCTCTCTGGGCAACCTGTTCCAGTGCTCTACAACCCTCAGTGTAAAAATTTTTTCCTAATATCTGTTTCATGTTAAGGGACAATGGTTTGCTTTCCCACAGTTTCTTTCCCCTTTCCATGTGCTCACAGATAGTAACCTCTCTCTGTGCACCTTTGTGGCAAATCTGCACACTTCAGAGCCTCTCACCTCCAACCTGCCTCAGGCAAATTGGCAAAAAATAAGGCAAAAAACAACTACCACAAAAAATTGACTTCCTACAATATAAAAGAAAAGTGAATCTCTTCCTGTTGGTATGTAAGCCCTGCTGCTGACAAAGAACAGGATGGAAGGGAAACGGTGAGAAGGATAAATGATTGAATGAAGATCCCAGGTAGCAGGCTGGCAGCCTGCAAAACTCCATCTCTTCTGCCACTTAGTAACACCAAGGCCATTTAAGAGGCACTGCACTGTTATTTCTGTAGCAGGGCAGCAAACCAAGCTTAGTGGCATGGAACAAGTTGTCAATAGGCCTACAGATCTGCAAGAGGACTTTAATTGGGTAAGAATGCATGTCAGAAGGAGGTGGAGGCCGACTTCTTTTTATTATCAAAAGATGTTACTAGGCATGGTAGGTTTTGAGAAGGAAAAAAACTTTTATTCCTTTGTCTCTTTTATCACAAAAATCTACTAAACCACAAACTGTTCAGCTCTGCAATGAGAGTGCCTTTTGTGTCATTTATATTACCCTACTGTGTTCTTATTATTACCAGTTTTATGCTTAAGAACAGCACTTGGAAAAACATGCTCTTAAGAGCTTGAAAACACTCCCTGCAAAGCTTTCTTCCTTTGCTCCCACCCCAGAATCCCAATCAACAAGTAGATTTTGCATTCAGGCTCCCGCCTCCAACCAACCCAGTCACTTTTGTGAAATATTAATTCCTCCTCAGGTTCCAAAAAAAGCTATTGAAAAACAGCTTGAGACACTTTATTCCCCCTGGGAAGTGCCATCCAAGACCCTCAGGGTGTCTGGAGAGCAGGAAGGTTAGGAGGTGAAAGGCAGGAAAAGCTATTGCCCTTTATGAAGGAATGATGAATCTCAGAGACAGTCAGGAAAAACCTGCCAGCACATGCAAATTTGCCTCACTGCGCTGAAGTCTCTTGTCTTTGAGAAAGGTGGGGGAAATAAGGAAATCCTAACCCTCTCAGGAGAAGAGGAGCTTGCTTGAGCATGTATGTTGTTTGAGTTCACAGATCCCATGCAGCTGAGGAATGATAAGTTATCATAAGGTCCAGAAGACATATTTTTGACCTCCAGCCCACTGTCCTGCTATGTGCTACGATAAGCATCTCTTCTCTGCCTTTCTTCCTTTTTTCACCTTACAGTAAATTATTTTCATCTGTGAGAAGTGCTGGCCTATCTGAGCATCACAGGGCAGACCAAATTTGGGAGATCTACTCTCCCTCAAAATGAGGGTGAGAAGTGCCAGGACTGGGAATTGGTGATCTCTACCTACAAGCAATAACAGTGGAAAGTTTTCCACTACCATCTTACAAAGTACTCACAAACACAATCGTTTTCTTCAGTAGAGCAGTGCAGTTCTGTGCTGGTTCAGTTTGCGGAGCAGTTTTTGCGCTCACCAGCTCAGGAGCTTTTGGAGGCAGCTAAGTCTGAAGCTCCAGCCCACATGCATACCAAATACGTATCAACCTTTAATGGGGACTTGATGGTCTTCACTGATGACTGGGCCCTTGGAGAGCCTTTAACAACACGCGTGGTGAGGAAGTCCAGCCTAGGGCACCGGACAGGCTACATCCAAATAAAGCCTTCAAGCTGCATAGTGTGTAGGTGTAGAGGTCTCAGCCCACCTACTCTGAGTTCGCCTGCTAGATCCTCTGACTGGTCTGCCCTAAGGATGCCTAATTATTATTGCACCCAAGGCCACAGCAAGTCTCCCGTGGCAGAAAGGAAGCCTGAAAAAGGACTAGAGGACTATGTAGTTTCCATGGGCTTTTTCAAACTACAGGCAGGGAAATCGGATGCTTCCAGTGCCACTTGAAATGCTGAGAAACAGTGGGTCGTGCTATGGTCTCCTCAGAGACTTGACTGAGTCTCTAGTCTGCCAGAAATTAATGCAAGAATCTTAAAGTAGAGCTAAGATGACTGCAATGAAAACACGGAATGCACAAGGGATTGATGTTCTGTGGATCTTTCTTTTGATACTGTCCATCTCTCACAGAGAGTTTCATAGTAAATGACTCTTAATTTCCCAGATGTACACTCATTTCCCCCGAGCGTGTCTTTTCAGAGACTCAGACAATACAAGCTCCCATGTATCTCTGGGTAACGTTTTGCCCTTTTTAGAAAGGACTTTGGACACATAGCTCTGAAGTTAAAATTGCATGCAACTGATCAATGTTCGTAGTTAAATAAAATCAAATAAGACATTTCTCCTCTGATTAATTTCAAGTGCATTGTCAAAGGTGGTACAGATAATATCAAATTCACATTGCAACGCAAAAGAGGCAGCAGCACAATGTCTCTGTACTTCTCAGCTGTCTGATTTGATGAGGAGGTAAGGATTGTTCCAGTCTCAGCAGGGAGGAGCACATCTCACATAAAAAAAAAAAAGGTGGTATTCTTCATGGTTCACCAATAGGGGACAGCCTTTCGCATATTTGTCAGATTAACATATTCTCTGATGGCATTTCCCGGAGGGAATAAAGTGTCTCAAGTTGTTTTTCAAGCTCCTGTGCACTGTCTGAACAGATAGTTATGAAATTGCATTGCTAATGCTTACAGTGGAGAGGCTTTCTATTATATGCCACAGTGAAAACGTTCAAGACATAGCTACACGTACTCACTGTCTCCAAAGGTAGAGAACAGTTTGCTCTTTCCTCAGCAGAATGCCATGCAGTTAAATGATGAGGCAGCAACCAGAGCATATTTCATGTGATGGAGGAGCCAAATTTCATTGTGAAAGCACACGCCAGGCTCACCTCAGCCAAACTGGTTATGGAGCACATAAGCAATATATCTGCTCTTTCTCTTCTAGACATTTTCAAACCCCCCTCTCAGCCCTTTTTACACTATCTCCTTCCTTCTTCCCCCAAATGTCACTTCCCAGCCTTTCGCCAAATATTGTAGTTTTGTACCAGAGAAACACAAACATTTTAGCCTCTTCAAAACCATCCCCTTTTCTCCCTGCTCTTTCCCCCTTTCCTCCCATCCTATGGACATTTATGAAGGGGGAAAAAAGACTCTAAGGTGATGACGGTAAAACACGTGTACTTGGATACATGGGTTGAACAGCTTTAACCTGTCTCAAACTCTGAAGCTTATAGGGTTACAGAAGTACACTATTTGCCAGATGAAGCTACTCAAAGGACAATTTATCCTTCCTCCAGCCATGTAGATATGTCCAAAGGTTCTGTTTGTTATTCCTGCGTAACACGGTTCTTTCAGTACAGCCATCAGTTTCTATTCCTAAGGTCACAGTTTGTTCTGTCTGGGAGCCTCTTACAGGCTTGAGGTGAATTTAAAGTGACAAGGCTTATTGCTTCAGTTTAGTATATATTTTTATGAAACATACATGTCAGTAACAGCTGTTGCTTTGACTGATTAGACAGACTCTAAGTACAATGATTAAATATGAATATCACAGGTTATTTATTCAGACTTAATCTCCCTCTCTCAATCCTCAAGACATTATCTGTAGAGAGTTGCTAATGCAGAAAATGTTGCTGCTATCATCCAGATAGCAATCTGAGCTATTCCATGTAAAATTTGATGGATATACTTTCTAGCAATGGGGTGGGAGGTGGGCAGAAGGCAGGGTTTCAAAGAGCAGGTTTGAAACTCCATGCATCAGAGTTGTCAGCTAACTGTGTATCCGATTTACTAACAAGCATTACTGGGGCAGGGATTTCTAATTTATCATTGTCTTACACTGGAACGCACGCTTAAAATACATGGACTGGGTTATTTTAAGTAAGACCTGCAAATTAATCTCCATCTTGTTGCATTCCCTGGATCTTTACAGTGAAAACACCTGCAAGGACTGTAGTCAACATAAGGCTGCCTGCTTCAGATCTGAAAATAGCAAATAATATAACACCTACTGCAAGAGAAAAAAAAAAGCACTTAGGGTAAATTCCCGCTCCTGTAGTTCAAATTTGCTTTAATTTCATAGTGAAAAATACCCTGTATTTTGGATAATAAGTATCAACATCCATGATACGTGGTCCACTACATTTTTACATTTTTTCAATGTAGTTCAGTTCAGCACCTACCAGTCCATTTCTCAGAAAACGTCTCTTCAGTTCTCTTTGTTTGCCTAAAGACTTCCTACAGCAGGGCCAAAAACGTTACCCAGAAAACTCCCTCTGGACAGAAGTTTTGTCCCATCTGTGGGGAGCAAGTTTCATGCCTTCTCTCTGACTCTCCTTCATGGGAGACGTGCGTGTAGGGTTTTGCAGACATTTGCTTCCTTCAGCCCCCAAATGCATTCACTCATCAGGAATACATACCTGTTCTTCACTGATGGAAGAGCAGAAAAGATGGCCCCCCAAAACCTAAAATGCCTTAAAGTTGCCTCAACTTCTTCCCCTGAGTGCATTAGGTGAGACTCAGGCTGTAAGTACAGCACAAGTGCCAGGTCTCCTGTTCCTTCTCACTGCATTTCATCAGCAGAGCTCCGTGTTTGATCTGTTGCTGAGTGATTGAAGGCGGTCACCCTCGTGTTATTTACTGCTGGTTTTCCTCAGTTTAGCAATTAGCACAGTCACTGAGCTGTTTTACAGGCGGTGCTGCTACGCTGAGTTGTTCTACAGCTGCACAGGATCAAAGAGTCACCAAAGGGAACCCCGTGCATAGATCTGCCACATGTTCCTTTAACTCTGCTTTGGTTGATGTTAATAGTTCTGACTGTGGTCATTAACTCTCTTTCTCTCTAAGACTTTTTTTATTATTTCTTGCAACATGTCTGAGAGCTTTGTTCCAGACTAGCAAGCCATGACAGCGAGCCAGGGAAGATGAGACAGATGGAATACAGCCAGGGCTGTGGCACTGTCCTGCAGAAGCATTTTACCATTTAAGAAATGGATAAAAAAAAAGATCTCTCACTGTTTCAGTTGTCATTACCACTGGTGTACTTAAGAGCCCTTAAAAAATGTTACTTGTTTTCAAAAAAAATCTAAATGTGACTAGAATACCTAGTGAGCCTTAAGAACTATAGTTTTATAGGTATATCCTAGGGAAACTTTAAGGGAATGAACCCAATAAGGAGAACAAGTCAGAACTGAAACAGAGAGCTGAGAAAAGCAACAAAATCCTCCTCCCTCCTCACAAAAATATTACAGCCATACTTGTTCCCATATTTTCTCAGGTTTAAAGCTTCCTCCTGCAATAAAGGTTTTGCATCAATAGCTCTGTCTCAAATTGCTGTAAACTTTCAAAGCCAACAATGGTAAATACGACATCCCAACAGCTTTGGTGAAAAAGCTTTGCAGAGCTCCACGTGTAGGGACTGCTGCTCGTCTCTCTACTCTCTTGTAACTGGGGCTCCAAACACAGCACCCTTTGTAGCCTACGGCAAGGGCAAGGGGGAGCAGAACACAATGCTCAGAGTAAAGAAAGGGGCTGGAGGGGAAAGTACTGCCTACAGTTACAAAAAGGACAAGGAAAGTGGGAGAGGGACGGTTTGACAGCACCAGAGCGCAGGGAGGGTAAAGAAAACACACTGAAGTTGGATAAGATATTATACAGCAGATACTATGTGAGTACAGCCATGAGCTTTAATTGTTTTATCCTGTCACATAACAATGTGTGTATATATATATATATATTTTACCCATTTAAATGGCACTATTAAGATTTTACAGAATTCTAGGCCTCCCTCAATTAACAGCATAAGGCAATATGCATTCCAACAGCAGCTTCAAAGGTATGGTTTTCCACTCTATTAAGCTTGTATAGGTCATAAAACTGCAAACATGACAACCTGATTATCATTCATTTTATTTTTCTCCTTCCTGTATCTTCGCCAAAGTCGATAGCCACTATTCCTTTATTCCTCTATTCTGCCACTTGACATGATAGGCTTTGTTCTCTCTCTTCAAGGTCTGATTTACTTTTTAAAGTAAACAGTGTCCTAAACACCTTGATAAGATTGGGAAGCCCAAAGTCAATGGCTGGGACTCAAAGATGGAAAGTGTCTCCTTGCAGTTGATAGTCTCATGTAGCTCATGAGATCTCTTCTCTTTGAGAAACTATACTTCATTTCTTTAAATCCAAAGAGTAATGCAGACAAAAAAAAAGGTTTGAAGGTTTTCTGGGGATGGTGTAAAGTTCTCCCAGCAATGAAGCACAGCATAAATCAGATATTTTAGGGATAAATATTCTTTGTTTTAGGAAAGTGATTCTTGCTACCGCTGTATACCACTATTTCTTCTGCAGATCATGTTAACTGTGAGACTCATCCCTTCCTTGGGGATAACATGTCATAGAGGATATGGATATGGATCCTATCATTTTTTTCTCACTGTAAGGACAGATGTTTGCTCTGAATGGCAGATCTGAAGAAAATAATTATTTTTCTCCGCTGAGAAAGATATACTCCCTAGACAAATTTGAGCATGGTAAACAGATGTCTTCTTTAGAAGATTGACACAGAACTTGAAAAACTATGCACATGTCCCCTGGCAGGAACTTCCTCTCTGCAAAGCAGTAACATAGAACAGGAAACAAATGATCTATACTCCTTGCCCATTCCATCATTTTATCCTGTGCTTTACACCTTTATCGAGGCAATCATAAGATGAAGACTTGAGACAAAGTCAAAACACTGTATACTGCCAAATATTTTCTAATAGTATTTTTGGCTTCTCCATTGTTAATTATTCCTTAGGAGGAAGTTTGTTCCTTGGCAACTAGATGCTGAGTGTTACTTCCATGCTGTGCGGGGAATTAAGACTTCTGTTCATAACCTCTTCTAACCTCCATAGTACTAGGGCAGCTGAGGGAAAGGTGCTTCTTATTTAGCAGAAGCACCAGAGGAAGACAAAAAGTGGGCCAAATCCTGCTATGCTATTTGTGAGCCAGGAGAGCTTGCCAGAGCCCCACAGCCTGCCCGGGTTCTGCTCCTGAAGAGAAGCAACCAGCTGTGGTATAAACTAGTCCAGGGGCTCCTCCACAGTCACCATCCGCTATAAAAGAGGAGACGGCAAAAACATTACATGGGAAATGTCACTGCAGCCATACAAGCTCCAACACCTCCTTCCAGCCTGGAATATGACAGAAGTTCCACCTCCCACCACTAAATGAAGGAAGGAGAGGTCATGAACATAATCGAAAAGAACGAGACATGCCAGAGACTCCACAAAAATCCCTCAAGACTATGCCAATGGACAAAATTACAAACCTTAAAACAAGGAGGGAGGGAGAGAGGAAAACTCAGTCAGAGAGCAGACCAATAACTCATGATATCTAAAAAATGTATAACATCTTACTATTCAGTGCCCATCTTCCTTTTTCTCCAGCCTTGTAATGACTTGTCAGATGGATTATCCGCTGCGCAAGTGACTATGTGTGCAGCTAGAATTCCTTTCAAATGTCATTTGAATCTTCTTAAATATTGCCTTAATTTCTTGTCTGTATTATGCTAGCTCCACTTCCATCCTAAATGGCTGTGGAAAAGGCTGCCTAGCTTTTAGACACAGAATCCTATTTAAATTGAGTTTGATACTGAATAACAAACACTGTTCAAACACTTCCTATGTTCCTCTGCTGTTTGAAGCAACAGTTAATACGAGTCTTTTTGGCTTCTAAATAGTTGTAAACTTAGCCCATTAATGTCACACATAACAGATAAGGCACGGGATATGGTGCTTCCAGTCTCTGGGTATAGCTGTAATTAAGCACCGCTCAGCTTAGCACTGAGACTTCCTTGACATATCATCTAGGATCTAGGTAGTGAAATCCTCTATCCCAAATGTGGAAGCCAATGGATGATACACCTGGGGAGCCAATATTCTCCTCCTCTTCAGCCAGTAGGTAGCTCTGCAGAGGGGCACAGACACTACAGAAGCTTCCACGAGGAGCTGGAGCACTCTCACGGCCAGCTCTGGTGCTGCCTGCCAGGCATTCCCACCAGGAAAACTTTAGGTAGAGCACCCTCAAGAACATGCTTATCTGCAGTCCTCTTACCTCCACAGCCAATAAGAGCGAAATCAGGCACTCAAGAGACATATGAAAAGATGAACAGAGTGCACTGGACTCACGGAGCTGCCAAGAGAGTTATTGATGTGAATCAACCCCATAAGAGATTTTGAAGCAACTTGTTCCCTGACAGGGAACATGCCCATGCCCATGGCTAAGTGACTAAATTAGATCACCTAATTCAAAGATTTGGCAGCATGATGTTATTATGTTTTTTGTGACTTTTCCTGAATTTTATACCCTTTTAGTGGAGAAGCCTCAGGTGCTACTTCTGGCAAAGCTACATCGTGAAGAAGGGATGGAGAGGGGTGATGCAGCAATACCACAGCAACCTACATGCTTAAAATAGTCTCACTGAAGCATTGGGGCACTACCAAAACTCTGACTTAACAACCTCTCTTGTATTTTTTTTTTCCTCATCATTTCCACTCACTGTGCCCTATTTTGATTCTGATTGTAAATACTTCTGAATATAAACTACATCTCTATTTGTTTCTGACACTCACTGGGTGCCCAGCACTAATGATCACCACAGCCATTAAAGACTCAGAGGATTCTAAGTTCTGGCTGTACTTAAAAGAACCTCAAATATCTAAAGTACGGAAATTCATAGTTGGGGCTTTCAGAATATTAATTAAATGTATACCCCACTGCGAACCCCCAACTTCCCATCTTTGTTCCATTCATGCTTCCTTTGTAAGGTGTGTTGATTTTTTCTAATTAGTTACTTTTCTTGGGTTATGCAGGAAGGCTGCAGCAATACACCAAGGATATATTCCACATGGAAGAGCCACTGTAGTTGTACCAATTATGTGTGCACCACAGAGCTTTCCTTTTATAATTGACTTCATACATTCATGTCTTCAATGCTAAGTGCACAGTTTCATCACCACACTAATCTTTGTTCTGTTCAGAAAGCAAGTGCAATGATTTAGTGATCTGGGCCTGGGAGGTTTATTTATGCAGACATACTGTGTCCTATATCTCATGACATTTGTATAATTGGTGGTCCATGCAGAGGGAGCATCAGAGTCATCGGAGCCTCGCACGGTGGCTTAGCATGAGCTCCTCCGTCTCACTTGCTATCTGCAGGGCTCCCTAACCGAACCAGTTCCCCCCCAGTTCCTCCTCCTTCATGGCTGGAAAGCCTCAGGAATTGCCCCAATACCTCCCTCACATTCTGTTCTGTATGGACAAAGTCTGAACTGGGAAGGAAAGCTGGCTGAGCCCATTATTTTCCTGACTGGGAATGTGGAGCATATGGCACCTACTTTTCTTTGGTCTGCATCTGGCCATAAAGAAAATTAGGCTTGGCAGAACTCTGCTACAGGATTTAAAGTAAGTCACCAATAAAACAAACCTGTTTGTAACAGAAATATGAGATTTAAAGTACATCACTGATAGATGAAATAAGCCTCTTTGTAATGGAGATAAAAGCTATTTATATTGCTGTGGTGCTGGGTAAACATTTTTTTTTTTGAGTCAATAATAAAGTCACCAAAAAAATGCATTTTCCATTTTCCAGAAACTATTTCTGAATTCAGGTCAAATTTCCTAATGGTTCCATCTGAGAAAAAAAAAAAAAAACAAAAACAAAAAACTGAGCTAGGGCTCTCACAAGAGATGGTAGATGGTTTTGTTACCTTTTACCCAACAGGTTAATGCTTACCTACTTAATTTTTACTGAGGTCCACTTTCTCTCAGCAGGATGCAGCATGCCATTTCCTGCCCTGCCAGGATTTGCATGTTGCCTTTTCAGCCAAGAGAGACCATTGCAGCTGTTCCCTCATTCCTCTGCCTTCCTGCCTAACAAGACATTAGAGAATGGTGAGCAACAAGAAATTTGGGGTCTCTTGCTTGAATCACATATCTGGAACTGCAGTGATGCCTCAGAGAAGGCACGCAAGATCTGATTCAGCCCATCCTGGCACGGCCTTGCTTTAAGGTCTGGGACATGAGGTAGTTTGTCCTCTGACATTCTCCATGCATATGTTAATTGGAGCAAGACCTGTGAGGCAGTTCGACATCCCAGCTAAAAAATCCTAGGTGTTACACTGAGGTTCGCATGCTTTCCCTTGCTTCCTCACTCTTCCCAGGAGCGCTGAAGCATTTCACACAAGTGGGACAGAGTCAGTACATGGCATCAGGCAGCTGCTTCTCCAGGGAGGTGGTTTCTATGTCCATCAGGCAAGAAAGAAGGTAAATCTGGATCTCCATCTTCTGGTGACTATTTCTGATCAATGAGCTACTGAAGGAGAGGAGGATAGTATCCAGACTCTTCCTACCTTCCTTAATTAGCCATCACCTCCTTTCTGTAATCAGTGTTTAAAGAATGACAGATTTTCATTTATATTCCATAGAACTAAAATTACTGCATTTTTAAAATTCTGATGATTTTTCACACCAGAGATACTTTGGTTCAATGTTTCAGTTTTGATTTCTTCTCCCTGAAACAGCCCTACATTGCACTCGTCTTGACTTTTAACTGCACTTCTGTACAGGGCTAGATGTATTACAGAGATGCTTTTAATAGCAATTTTCACACTTCTAGTGTAAATTTTTGAAATGTCCCTGATAAATTAGCCTTAGCTTTGAATTTTCTGGCTTTACTGATAGCTGGAAGCTTAAAGAAACCCATATAAAATCTGAAAATGTTTTTTAAAACAACCTTGACTGAAGGAACAACATGTCCTACACTAGGGAACACTAGGACAAGTTGCAGAGATACTCAGGAACTGAGAAAGTCTATATTACTTCGGCTTCTCAGTCTTCATGAAGTATCCAAGATTCCCCTCACCTGCCCAGTTCCATAACCCATCTGTCTGCTTATAAATATTAGGAGCTGCTGCAAAGGTAATATCTCAAGAGCTTGAAATAATAATAATAGCCTTCTAACCAAGTCTACTCACCTACATTGACCAAAATCATAAGCAGTTTTGTTCTCGCTTTTTAGGTGCAATTTTCCAAAGAGTCTGTTTGCTTGAACACTTCTCCCAACTTTGATCAAACACCTGAAAAAGGGAAAGGCTGAGAACTGAGACAGACAGCGAGATCTCAGCGATACCTAACGTTGGCTGTGCAGGTTTGAACATTACCATAGTCAGAATATTATTAAGGGCGTTTCTGGAGAGCCCAAGTGGCCGTCTGAAGTCTGAGGCTGAGCTGAACGTCAGCCACACAACTAAACCCTTTGTGTCCATTAGCCTGAAGCTGTGAATGAAGAATGCACTGGGCAGAACACTGACCTCAGTGAAGCAGGAGGGAAAAGTTCCTTTTTCCTCTGAAGGGGAAAGGGCAGATTGCAGGAGTTTGCCTCGGATATTGTATTGCCTGTGGTTGTGAGATGGGAGGCCCCTTTTTTAAAGACAAATGTGCAATAGTTGAAATTGAGCTGGCAGAACCTGCCTGGGGACCAAACTCACCTTTTATTAAAACAAAAGAAAACTTGCCAGAGCTGCTAGGCTCAACACAGCTTGATTAAAGCCGTTGGGGAATTTACCAATCAAGAAAAGGGCAGAGCATGGGAAAAATAAGAAGTGCTAGATCAGTTAAAAGTAGCTAGAGAAAACCCTGAGGCTCTGCAGCTGGTCATTACTGATGCAAGAGATAGACTGCCTTCTGGAGAAGGGATATAACGGGAGAAGAGCCATACATTAATCTGCAGGGTTCAGCGTTAGGGCGGACTGCTCACACACAGCACTGGTAGCTGTAGACCCCAGCCCACCTTCCCAGAGCTGGAGCATTGATAGAGATCCCTGTTTGTCATCAAAACCACATATGTTATCATGTGTCTGCATGCCTCAAATAATCAGCGCAGCTCGCTGCTCACCTTCCACGCCAGAGAGGATTGGTGTGAACAGTAACTCAAGTCCGCGTCCACACTAAGTGCAGATGGAGCACACCGCAGTGAGCTGGGCTGATCAACGCGTTGCTGGGTACTCTGGCAGCAGGTTATCACCAGCCCCGCTGGCAGTCAGCCCTGCTGGAAATCATCACTGGTGAGGCTTCAGCTAAAAAGTCTCTGCTAAAGGCGCTTTAGTGAAACAATGTTAAGCGCCGATTCTGGTTCCCCGCCACCCACAAGACAGCAGGAGAGCGATGGTAAAAGGAGGATGCTCAAGGGAGTTGCCTGAGGCAGGGAAGTGACAGGTGTGTGCATTTACCTAGGCACAGATAAAGGGATAAAACCATACCTCTCTAAGTCTTTTTCACGCTCTCATCAGTAGTGCTGGGATAAAGAATTCAAAGTTTCACCATGCAGAATCCATTTCTGCCTTATTGAAGAACTGACTCACATTCAGGCTATACACTAGCACTGGATAATAGCAGGACTTCAAGGCACGTGGCCACACACCTGCTCAGACCACAAATACAGGATTCTATACTTGCTATACAAGAGAAAAGGAACGGAGGCTGCCGGGGCCTCATATAACTCAGGTCACTTTGTCCGTGCCTCTCATGAAGACAGAGTTATGCAATTTCCGTAGATGCATTTTCAGGCCTGATCTCCTCTGCCAGAAAGGACAAGCACTGAACTCAGTGCAACGTGTCTCCTAGTCACAGCCAAGAGACTCCATACCTGTGCTAGAAAGCAATTATTTTGTATTCGCCAGCGTAACCATACAAAAAAAAAAAAAAATGCCAGCAATTTTTTTTGCCCTGCTGCATCTCAGAGCTTTGTGCATTTTCTTCCCTCATCCACTTCTCCTCCTGTCTGCCATGAGAAGTGTCGGAAGACGCCAGATTCCAATGTCTAAATTGAATGTAGTAATCTGATCAGGATGACATGCCAAATGAGTCACCTCCTTCCATATCAGCCTCTGTGCCACCTGCCCTTTGCTCTGCTTCTTGGCTTTCATAGTTTGCTGCTCAGCAGTGTCCAAAAGAATATAAAATGGACCTGGTAAAGAACAGGCTAATGGATAGAAACTTCATGAGAGCTTTCAGGTAAAAGACTTAGCAGTATAAGCAGATATAAGTGATGGCATTTGTGGGGAACTTGCCCTATACTCTTCCTTTTTAATGGGACGACTAAAGCAAAGTTGATAGAATAATTCTGATTTTTTTGCCTTTTCTTTTCTAAATGGCACATCAGTGAGACACTGACAACGTTCTCACCCTTAAATTTGACAGAGAAATATATGTTCCCTGATTCCAGAAGGCTGCAATAATGTAAAAAACAGTAAGAATCTGGCCCAGATGACCAGGTGAGGACCTGAACACAGAACAGCATTGAATCAATAGCCTTTAATAAACGTGCTGAATTTGGCACTAGTTGTTGTTCCTCAACATCAAAGAGGAAATTAATTTAAAAAAGGGATCTGGATTGAAAAAAAAAAAAAAATAACAACAACAAAAGAGAACAACATGACCATTGTTTTCTGCATCTTCTTTAACTTTACAGAAGTCTATGAAATCCCACCATATTAATTCAAGATATTGTAGCAATTCTTTGCTTTCCCCTCCTGAGTTCAGAGCTGTTTCTATATGGGCAAGATAGCTTTCCAAAGCTACTCATCTATGATATAAACTAAATGAAGGTCAGATGATTTCAGAGTGCTCTGCCTCAATTTGAAGATGTTCAGAACACTGAGCTTTGATGACAACTGGAAAACTTCAGAAAACTCTCTGCCACCTATAATTTCTTCTCATCAGCAAGCCAAAATAAATAATTCTGCACTGAAGTTTAAGAAAACTCAAAAAAAGGCCCTCTTTCCCTTGAGGACTGTGCATAACAATGAGCAGCATTTGATAGATACTGGCCAGGGCCCAGCACAGCATTGTAAGTTGTGCCTCTTTGAAATAGCCACTGCATTTTCCCTTCAAATATTCTGTCACTTCATCAGGGTATTGTAGTTGTCCTGGAACGAAATTCCAAAACATCGGAGATGAGAAGTTCTCTAGATACCTGCCCTTATTCTCCCACATGCCATGCCATCCACAACCATTCAGACTTGGGGCAGATGTCTGGGTGGTATTCCTAAAAAGTACTTTTCTAACACTAAACAAGACCTGGGACACATTCAGGAGATACAGCAATAAGAGCACACAGCTTGAACATCCCCAGGATATTGAAAGTTCTCAAAAACTGTTGTAACTAGCCTGGAGGTGAAAGAGTGGGGAAAATTATCTGCATACAGATATCAACTTAACCTCAAAACCATTGAGGTTACCATATTATAAATCGATATTGCACAGCACAACAAAATTGTAATTCTCATCACTCTCCCTGAACTGATAAACAACACCACAGGGAATACACAGTGCCTGTAAGAGCGTACGTAAGACAACCACATGAGCAACTAAAGCAACATCATGACCAGCAACTATTTAACTAACATAATAAGTGCGTATAGCAAGCGTTGTTCAATCCACTCTGGTCAGATCTGTAGTCATCTCAACCCCTCGTGCCCTACACCGGGCACCAAAAGAACTGTTGTGGTTTAGCCCCACTCAGCAGCTAAAATACCAACACAGCTGCTTCCTCACTCCCCCTCTCACCATATCCCCAGTGGGATGGGGAACAGAATCAGGAAAGCAAGAAAGGCAAAACTCGTTGGGATAAAAACAGTTTAACAGCACAACAAAGGAAGAGAAAATAGAGATAGAAAACAAAACCAATAACAGAAAATACTTAAGCATGCAGTTTACAGTACAATAGCTCACAATGGATCCTGATGCCCAGCTCTCTCCCAAGTAGCAAAACCCACCCCTCACCACCATCCCCACTTTATACTCTGAGCAGGAGGTCACAGGGTGTGGAACAGCCCTTGGGCCAATTTGGGTAAACTGTCCCAGCTGTTGGCTAATTGGTAACCATCCCAGCTGTGTCCCCAGCCACAGGTGCCACCAGCTCCAGCTCCTCTCCCATCTCCCGTGAAAATTAACCCCTTCCTAGCCAGAACCAGGACAGCCTATCACACTGAATACAGCAGTTTGCTTTCCCTGTGTTCTTCGTCCTTGCTCTATGTCTGTCTGGCTTCCTAAGGGTTAAGCCACCTTTGATAGGAGGAAGGTAAACTGTCCTAAATGTCTTTAGAAATCTGCTTGCCTATTAGAAATTCCCTAGTGACAATGTAAAGAAAATCAAACAGCAGATTTCACATCCTGAGCAAGCCTAGTTATGCATATTTAATAAAGGGAAACATACTATAAGATAAAAATGGGTGTCCATGGAAACTGCATATCTAGCTTTAAAAAAAAACCACAAACATATTTCATTTTACATATGACTTTCTTTCATATACATTCTTCCTCTACCAGTTTTGGCATTATGTATTGACTGTCAGAGATCTGCACTGCCTGTTATTTTCACAGCATTGCACAGCTCCGAGATCCGTCGTGTACTGTACACAGCTCGGGCTGCACATCAGCTTTTCCGCACTAGGCAAACACGGGCTGTAACAAAGCTCTGAGCAGGATGGCTTGCCCTTAGGATCTAGAGCTCTTCGGTAAGATTTTTGTAAGGGGTTAGATGAGGGGAAAACAGAACAAAATGGCATGGGCAAGCCAGAAGCGGTCTGTGCTCTGCAAGGAGGGGAGGGGAAGCTGTGCTGCCAGCTCTCGCTGCTCTCTGTCCTCACGCTGTGCGCAGAGGAGAGAGATGAGAAATATGGGGATGTATCTCCCCATGGGGACACAGGGATCATCCACGGGTGATTTTCGGAGGCTAGCTTGAGCCCTTGGTACTGTAACAGTTCAAAGCTACAACCAGCAGCTGTCCTGGTGCTTTATACAGGGCAGCTGAACTGCAGCTCTGAAAGCTGGGGTTCAAGCTCAGGACAGAGCGTGGAGTGCAATGGGGGAGATCAATAAACACTGAATCATCTCGTGATTCTCTCAGCTCCAGCCACCAGAGCAGCGCCCAGCATCGTGAAATGCTCAATAAGCCTCTTTGTTCGCGGCACCAGCTGCTAGGCGCTGTGATGAGAGTTGCAGTAAGCGGTGGTTTGCAAGAGATGCATGTGCAGAGGCTCTGTTACAGAGCTCTGTTACAATTAGCACAGAGTGCACAATCAAATTTTTATCAAAATGGAAGAAATAGTTGGCTTTCTCAACATTTTACCTTTAGCAAACAGGCAAATATGCCAACCCTACCAGCTGATTCTAGTACAGCTCTGGGAAAATGGCGAGATGTACACTATGGGCCATACTGAGCGATACATCGAGGCACCGCACAATTGGTGGCGACAGCAGAGGCCACCATGGACAACTTGACCTCCTCCAGCCTGTTTCCATATGGAGTCCCACTCTATAAATTGCCTTAACACTCAGCAGCATGGAAGATCAGGACCCTACCAATGAAATGCCTCTGGCAGGATGGTGAGCTATCACCTTATTACCATTGTTTCCAATAGAGTCACCATTTTGTCCTCTTCAGTAACTACACAATTAAATTCGATCCCCGCTGCATTTTTTTTAATGGCAGTGAAGAATTTCCACAGTGGGATCAGACATTTAAACAAAGAGCAGCAGTTTCCTACCTCTCTCTGCAGAATGCTGACAAACCCAACCTCTATCCTGCTCCTCTTCCTCTCCACATCTCTGCACACATTCATTCTGTAACTGCTGCCTTTCATTTAACTTGCTCTTAGGGAAAAACTTCCCAAAGGTTTTAGTTGTCCAATTACTAGACAAACATAACCACACACAGCTAAGTTAATGCAAATAGATTCTCTGCTCCTTCATCCAGTACACTTGCTTCAGGCTTTACTATGCATTCATAAGCAAATTCTGTTTCCTCCCTCCTTCCCTCCTGTGTTCATCTTGAACTAGAGAGATGCTTTTATCCTCTTCCCTTGTTATCACACCGAGCATCCATAAATTCATTCCACTGCTTGAATCTCCTCACATTCCTGAAACTAGGCACCTACAAAGTCTGCGTGTTGAAGGTCCACTCCTGCAGGTAGAGTCATCCTGGAACAGACCTACAAGTCCATGCAGTGGCTTACATTGTCCACATCATCCTGCTGTAGTGCTCCCCTTTGTGCAGTCCAGATCTCTGACTCCCCTTGTTCAACAGCATAAGGGTTTTGGAAAGCACTCTGGCATGCATGCCCCTGGTAGGGAAGGAGATGACCTGGCCAAGGTATCCATATGTGAAATCTCTATGTTCCATACTCTAAGGCTTTCATGCCTGATATCCACCACCATATATCCGGCAAGACTGATTAATGAGGCCTGCACAAACAAAGCACACACTGTTAGTAGCATGCATCTTCATGTACTCCATAGCACAAGCATGACACATACTCTTGTCTCTTTAATAGGACAATTCCACCATACTGTACAAGCCGCACTGGCAGCTCACAGCCTGCAGTCCAGGAGGGCTCCGCTGAAAGACTGAGTGCACAAGTGGAGGAGTGTCCAAGAATGGGAAGGACCCACAGAACCAGTCTCAGGTGCAAGCTTCACATGCTGACAGTCACTATCAACAGCGTTTTCAGGAGCCTTGCTCCATAGCCTTGCCCCACAGTTTGCACAGGTTATCAACAGTTTACTAACTTACAAGGAGGCCCACAGAAACGTTGGTGAAGTGGGCTAATGTGATAGCTGAGTCCCGGAGGTCACGGTGCAGGGGGCAGAAGCCAGCCAGATCTGCCAGCCAGCCAGGAAACACACAGCACCTCAAGAGGAACACCAACACCGGCCCTCGGTGAAGACAGAATTTCTGGCCACAGCAGTAAAATATCTGTCAGCAGACCAAAGAGTGCAGCAGCATTTCTGATGAGAAATAGCAGTCTTCCTCTCCTGGCTCTTCCGACCCAGGTGTATTAGGGATGGGACCACCCGTGGGCCATACGCACTGGCCTGCCCCAGGACTATGGGCTTGATGATTCCTGGCAACCTATGGGAATCAGGTGATCCAATGCTTCTATGAAGTTTTCAATACCAGTTATGCTCAAGGAAACATGGTAGGTAAGGAGGATGGATGGCAGGATGAAGGGAAGGACTGTACTATGTGGTCAGCAGCAAGGCTACAATGACACACATGAAGCTGCTGAGAACCCAGAATTTTGGAAAGTGGCTTGGCCAGGACACGTCATTCCACTTATAATTCCATTTGCTCTTTTTTTGCCATCTGTTTTGTTCCCAGCACCAAGCTCTTTCTATGTGACTTGCCAAGAGTACATACAAAATATATTTCTTCCTATCAGGGTAAGAAATGGGTTAAGTAATCTTTAGAAGTGGGTTTGTTCTCCAACTAGCATCTGTATGCCCTAATAAAGTCAGATAACCATATTACTGGGGTAGCTTGAAAACAGGCAAAATCTGCTTTCTGGTTTTTTTTGCTAAATCCACAGCTAAATGATTTTTGAGGGGGATGTTTTCATGGGAGATAAAAGACTAAAATCAATGATAGGACTGTCTGAAGACTGAAGTTTCATTTTATCTCCACAAAAAAATCAGAAGTCAGCTATTCCAGTCGCTCTCTATTAAGTTTTGGTTCAAAAATGTCACTTGTATTCACAGCAGTGCTGGGAAGACTATTTATCTGAATCCAACTGTAGCATAAAGATTCTCTTGGAATCTTTTGTTTATTGAATTAGATAAGCATATGTAAGTAATGCTGTTTATTAAAAGAAAGGACTTGTAGCTGATAGGAAACCCGAACTATGATATGTGACAAAAAATAATAACAGTAATCATAAATGGTTATGAGAATGGTGTGAGGTCTAAAGATAGATACAGTCAGATATCAGTCTGTGCTTTAAGGAATTCAGGAGGAAAGTGCCCGACAGTTCAAAAAGGAAAATTACCATCTCTTCCAAACACTTTTCAAGAACTGCAGCAACAGTTTAATCCTCTAAAATTATGACCATTACTAACCATGGCGATGGGTCTGCATCACACCTGAGTCAAAACAAGAACTCTACGAAAGAGACCAGTACAAGATGGAAGTTAGTTAAAGATTTCACAATCTAAAGGAATGCATATTACACTGTTTTACCTTCCTGATTGTATACTACTGTGACATCTTTTCTAGAAAAACCAGCTTCTATAAAATGCCACCAAAAAGCTGGTTTTGGCCCAGGTAACCAGGCAAGCAGCTAGCAATGGTTCCTCGGTTCCAGATCTATCTGGCCACTAGACCCAAAGAAGAGCTAACCATGGTTAGGCAACACGGTGTCTACAGAAACTGGGGGACTAGAACTGATGGTCCTTGATGTGCTAGTCCTAAAATCCTAATTTTCCCATCAGTTTTCCTTTGCAGCTGGCTCTGTTTAGAGACTCCTGCAAGATTAATTAGGATTAACTATTTCTTTCTAGATGCTATGCTCTTTAAACACAGATCTAGCTGTTAAGTGCAACTCAGTAGAAATGAACCCGGTAGAAATGAACCCCTGCTCATTTTCTCTTTGCAGCTAACTTCCTTTATAAAGACCTTAGTCTCCAGTTCAGCTAAGCCTTTAATTGTGTGCTTAAGTATGTGCTTAATGTCAATGGGACATATGGGTAAGTAAGAAACTGTGTTTCATTGAATAGAGTAAGTTACCTCAAAAGTTTAAATGCTTTGCTGAACTGAGGCCCTGTCAGATATAAAAAGCATTTAATGGGCCATTGAAAAGAAATAAGTTCCTGGCATCAGTTGGTAAAACTAATATTTTATGTTTTTTCTCCTCATTGGTATAGTTATATCAATAACTCATTTCTGTTCGTCCTAGAGGGAAAGATTCATATGCACATTAATTGAAATGTAGGAGCTTAAACTAAATAACTGAACTCTTTGCTTTTGGGTGTCTTTGATCAGAATGTCAAAGATATTTGGATAATTATTTCTATTACATCAGTGCTCAAGACCTTGCTATTAAAATACATATACATATTCTCTTATCTTCACTGCATTTCTAGGATTACTACATTCCTGTAAGTATTCAGCTAGAAAAATGATAAGGTGAGTATCACGCATATCAATGCTATAAAACCAACATACGCACTCACTCACTGGGATTTCAGGGCTTTTGTGATGGCACCGTGCTGAGACCCTTGCCCCTAGTTTATACACATCCTTGTATACCTAGCAGTGTTAATAATGGCTCTAAAGCAACAGGAGAGGTATGAAATGATCAACTCCCTCTTGCTGTTGCTCCTGTTTTTGAGCCCGGGAAATTTATCTTCCACGAGTTTCTGTACTTAAGGCCTTTCTTTCACAAATTGTTCAGTCATTGCATTTACCATCATTTTCTCTGAAACGGACGCTACCCTGAATCAACTGAGGTGAGCAGTTCTGAAAAGCTATACCTGGTAGATAAAAGCCATCTGCCTTTTGGCAGCTCTCTTTCCTTTCCCGTCCCTGAGCTCATCCTGTAGCAGGATGACGTGTTACCCTGTAAAAAAGAATAAATGCTACATGCAGGGAGAGTGTTTCTCTTCTCTCTTACCGTATCCAAATGTGTCCTGTTCTTGTCTGTCCTGGAGCTATTGCATCATGTTCAGCCTCTACTTGTCCTCTAAATCTTGCCAGAATCTACATTTTTGCCTCTTCAACTGAAATTAATGACCACACCTATTAATCCTTCTGACACGTCTGTTCCCATTACTTCTTCATCCTTTGACCCGCCTTGGTGCCATTATCATACTAATATCTTTTACCTCATGTGTCTTCAGCAAGGGGAGCAGTTCTTTCACATGACTTAGTACAGAGCATTACTAGAGAGTCAAACATTTTCTAACGCCTCACTAATATTTTTTCTTAATTTCTCTCACATGACGAGACAGAAATAGAGAGCAGCGATACCAATATTTCAAAAAATGTCTCATCAAAACTCTTTCATTTAATGGCTATGGTTTTGTGTCACAATCTGGGCTACATTTCAGTGGTAAAAAGAGAAAGTCAGTGGCAAGTTTAAAAGGGCAATAAACAAGATGTATCCTAAGCAATATGCCAATAATTATACTATTACTGCATTCAATTCTTAGTGCCATACCTTCCCAGTTTATTATTTTCCTCCAGCAGTTTGGGAGAGCTTAGACAGTTAAGGGAAACTCATGTCATTTCTTTTCTAATTTCCCTTTTAAATTCTGATGAATAATATTTGGGTTGCAGCTATCACTGGAGGTTTCTTATTTTTTATAAACACTTCTCTTGGAGATTTAAAATGAATCAAGCACATATTCCTACAGGTTTTTCATTTTGTAAACATTTTCTTCTTCAAACAAAAATCTGCATTCTGGGTCATATTTGGAGATTTGTAATGTCTCTTTAATGGACTTTAAAACCAAAGGGATTGTTACGATAATCTATTTTAAATTAACTTCTGTTTAAACAATAGTACATTTTTCAAAAAGATAATCAGAGGAGGGAAACACATTCTGGTCCTAGATAAATTGTGCTGGTAATCAATTATCCTCAGTTTTGAAACACTGTATGGTTTATTTTAAGTCCACACTTGTTTAGCTCCAGCTTCTATCCACTAGATACTGTTACGAGTTTTAGTGACGTCTTCATACTTCTTCACAATCATAAAATAGCTATTTCATGTAAATATTGAAGACTGGTATCAATCCACCTATTAACCTACTTTTAGATAATTCAAATAAATTAATTTTCTTAAATCACATGTTATTGGTATTTTTTACCACAGACCCAGAAGAATTCTTTTGTTCCTCTCTGAACATTTTGTATTTTTCAGATTTTTTTTCTTAATGGATGAAAAAAAGATCTGGACAGAGAATGCTAGCAATTATCTGTCAAACCATGAACTCATCTCCCTCCTGCTTGACATTCACTGCTTACCCATTCAAAGATAATGTTTTTCCCTTAGCCATTATACTGAACTTGGAGCTCATATTCAGACACTACCTATCACAAACTTTAAATCTTCATCAGTACCACTGTATTTCAAGGGTACTTTTCTGCTATTCTGCACATGTGACTGGAATTCTTTTTTCCCAGGCATATGACTTTGTATTTGGCTGTATTAAAATGCATATTGGTGAGATGAGCTCACCTTACAGAATGATGTAAATTCAGAATATAGAAATGATCTATCCTGACATTATTTACCACTCCACTAATTTTTATGTCATCTGCAGTATTTATCAGCAGAGATTTTATATTTTCTTCCAGATCATTGCTAAAGCCTTGCTTGAAGTTCTTGCCCTAACTAGCATTAGGCCAAGAACAGAATACTGCCAATGTCTCCATAGGATGCAAATTTTCAGTCACAGTACTTTTGAAATCTATCTACTAAATACATCTTTCAATCAAAGCATAAAGGGGTTTGGAATAAGATCTGTATACACCATAAAATGGTAGAGAAAGGTTAAGCTGTTTTAAACAATAAAAATCTAGCTGACCAGGCAACAGACTGGAAGCTGTGGTTGCCATCTAATAACATTTTAGACTATCCAGTTATAAAGTTTGAACATCAGCATGGGAATAAATACAAAACCACATTGTGCAACAAGAAGAAATCCAGTCCCTTAGAAATAATGCAAGACAGTTTTCTCCTTCAAATAGCTGCCATAAATACGACATAATAATATTCAGTAAGAGAACTTTTAATATCCTAAGTATTGGACAGAGAGAGGCACCTGCTTACTTCGTCCCCAAAATACAAGGAAAACTTGGAGAGCCTTTTGACTCTGGAAAGGATGCACAGAGGCGGCACTATACATGCATCTCTCATCTCAGCAAT
Organism: Tetrax tetrax; assembly: GCA_009806455.1. Lineage (NCBI taxonomy): Eukaryota > Metazoa > Chordata > Aves > Otidiformes > Otididae > Tetrax > Tetrax tetrax. Next base: position 235,892 of record WHYT01013104.1, read on the forward strand.
GGCCAAATATATATGGTAGCATCACAATAACCTAATTCTGTCCTTTCTTTTTCTTAGTCAGCACAGTACACAGTAATCTCACATGAGCCTGCATCTTGCAAGTTATGTAGGGTTTTGGCAGAACTGTCACTTCCCTTACAATACAATACATTTTGGGCTTGGATTCATTATTAAAGAAATTGTATTTGTCTAGGATTAGTCAGCTCAAATGCAACACTTTAGGTTTAATTTTTAGTGATTTATCTGGGTCATATATCAGTATGTGATACACAACAAAACAGTATATTTATCTAATCTTGCAGTAGGAGGGATATAATTATTATTGCAATATGGGAATTATTCTGGTAAATCGTGTTCCCTCTGGCTTGGACATAACTATTTAAGAATAATATTCAGCTGCAAAAAAAATAATTGTCAATGGTTTCGTATGGATTTCAAAACAGCTTGCAAAGAAAGTCTTCTGTTTCCACTCCTCCAGCCTTCCCGGACCAAGACTCCAGTCTCACCTTATTATTCAAGGAAGCCAAATACTCCAGACTGTTATTGCCTTCTATTTTTGGCACTTTAAATGGAAAAATAAATATTTTTTTTTCATTTTTTGTCTTTGCAGCAGCTTAGTCAAATAGCTGTGGTTTGCCTTGCTTGTTACTATGATCTGTACGCCACAATCCAGATAAATAAATATGCTATCATGTAATTGTTAAAAGAGAGGTCAAAACTTGCTTTTTCTCTTGGTCATCCAAATTGATGCAGGGCTCTGTCATAATGCATATTAAACAGGGATTGAAGGTCTAAGTCTTTGTACCTTACCACCACAGTTCTGTTCAGAAACTCCTGAAGCCCTACTAGTTTAGGTATATGCAGTAGTTCTTCCCTCTTCTATCTTTACTTGGTGTTACAGGATTCAGTAATCTATATGGTAAAAAGGGAAACTCAGCATGTGCAACAGCTCTTTCCTTCCCTTCAGATGCTTTACATCTGAAGAAAATTAATGTAATGAATAAAAACATTTGAAATTACATCAGAATCCCTAAATATCTCTAAATATTACAGACTTTCTTAGTGCCAATAACACAATGTAGGTATTTAAATATTCTTCAACTTTACAAGATATTGCCATGTTAAATATTTTTACTTAAGGCATAATATATATTTAAAAAAACTCTAGCATGTGCAAACCATTTTATAGCTTGGAGCTTCATGGAATTAATAGAGGTTTAAAGTTAATAAGGCTCATCTGTTTTATGAAGGGGATGAGCTACCTTGACATGCTCATATTTTGCAGGTACTAGAGTTTCCAGGTGCAAACAGAATTAGATAGATGGGGTGGAACTGGTACGAAAACTGACTGAGTTTGGATTTTCCACATGAATTGGATTTTCTAAAACTGGAAACATAAAATCACCCTTTCATTATCCTTGCATCTGACAAAATACATTATCATATGTTTTTGCTTGAACAGTGTAAAGATCGTTCAAAACAGATACAATTGCAAATCAGGAAAGATCACACTTACGTGGAGTCCTGACAACGTGATCTCATCAAGCTAGAACTTGAAATTGCAAGTGTCACTTCAGATAAGATCAGAGAAGGCTTCCTGTCCCAATGATGTGACATTATCAGGTTTGAGACTGTAGCAAAGGCACATGCACAATTTTGTGAACTAACAAGGCAGATTGAGAACACGCTGGTTGGCAGGATATTTTAGATCCTGAGATTGCCTTGAGCTGGGCATAATTACAGCTCTTTTTTTTTTTTTTTTTTTTTTTTTTTTTTTGCACATGGGAAAGCCATCTCGAAGACAAAAAGAGCAGGGTGCTCAGTGAAGAAAGAAAATGTTGATCTTTCAATTAGCATAAGTTCAAGCATCTGAACTATGTTTAACAGTGTATGGACAGCTTTTGAGTGGAAAAAAAGCCACCTTCTAGAGAAAACTCTTCAACAGCTGTGCTTCCATTTGTACACGAATCGTTTAACATATAGAATGCTACTTTTAGCTGTGATGTATTTAAGCTTGCTTATAAAAAAAAAAACACTGTAGAAAATTGAGAGACTGTTGCTATTATACTGCATAAAGACCTTAACATAGGTCATTAGGAATTTATTAGCAGGATTTTTGTGTTGATTTGGACTCCTGAACTACAAAATAAACCCAGTGGTTCACAGTCATAAAGAAACAAGGGCAGAGTGGCAAGAAGCCATCTTGGCTCTCTGTGTGTTTTTGGCGTTGTTTACAGCTTGGTACACAGCCCTTTGCCAGGAACTGATTCAGAACCGTAAGTCAGGTACCAGTCCAAACCAGAATTCATGCATTAAGAGCAGTAGCTGGGAAGATGCTGGAAGTCACCTGAGAATTTGCAGTCTGAGAATGTTTCCTAACACTAAAATCCTCAAAACCATTAAATGCCTCGCCTTCCGATCTGGAAATTCCTCAGCACCTACAATTTGCCTTTAATGGAACAGGTGCTAAATTACTGCTTATACTGGAAGATCTTCTTTTTGGACTTAGGTGTCCTTCATGGCTTTAACTCTGGGTGCTGAAGACCGCTGGAAGCCAAGACTTGGGAGCACACTCCTCTGTTGAAACCATGGGAGTAGAAGATGCACATTTTCATGGTGGAAGACATGAAGTCTATCGTGGTAAAGCAGCTGGAGGAGGCAGAACTGTGAAGTGCTTTTGCCTCAGTGCTATAAATAAATGTGCTTAGGAATAAACATTATTTCATCAAGCATATACATGGTCTACTCAGAAACCATGTGATTTCAAGTAGCATGGGCTGCAGCATTTGAAATACTAATTCCATGTGCAGAAGAATAAGAAGGTCACTTTGCCCAACGTATGTATGTAGTGTGATATCAAAATAATTAAAAATTAACATTTAAATGGAGAACATCCTATCCCCCACAAAACCAGTCCGTTTTTCCAGTGACTCGCCAGCATATTAAGAGCACAATGACTGGCACCTTTCTGTACGATGTTTGACAAAACATGAAACAATAACTTCAGTACGTAACAAAAAACCAGTGGTGAATGTTTTTTACTATCATAGCTCTTGTTCCAGCTCCTCATTTTTGCACCAATGTTCACATCAGCTAGAGGAAAAAGTACCACACGTTCTTCATCTTAACAAACTTTCTTGCATTGATTAACGCAGTGCTTTATGAGACCTGAAAGAACAAAGTTAAATGAATAAGAAGTGAAAACTTATGATGGATGTGTCCCTCATAGCATTTAGATCTTTTCCACTTGATTAAAAATTCCTAGTTCCTCTTCACTGAATTGTTTAGTTTTTAGCAGTCTCTGTCCTGATTAAAACAAATTAGCATCAAAGATCCCCAGCTGAATGAGGAATCATTAATTGAGAAACATGCAATGCTCCTTAATTACCTTAGAACAGTCAGAGAACAAATAATCTTAGGTTTCAAAGGGCTTTGCACGCACTGTGCACCGTGGGCTTATTCTCTGTGTCTGCTGGAATAAAAGGAGACTCGCCTATACCATTGAGGGATATCAGTACAAGCCTCAGTAAACACATTGTAGATTGTTTATCTAACGTGAAAAAAAAAAAAGAAAAAAAGCAAGGTAATGGCTGACTGGAAGAGCTAGATATTTTAGTTTATTATGTTGATCATAGCTTTCCATTTGCTTTGCATGTGCCAGCATTGACTAAGAAAGAATGAAAGCTGTTCGCTATTGATACAAATTTAAACACATTTTACTCAAAAGTACATAACAAAATGTCAGACACGTAGGTACAGCTTGAAATAGCAGACAAAAAGGCAACAAACTTTCATAAAATCTGGCTCAAAAGGATCCAAGGAATATTTGCTATTCCTTGGTTGCTTGTTTGATACACATTTCTTCTGACTATTGTTTTTTTTTTTAAGCTATGACTCAGATTTCACAGATCAACACAGTTAGTACCAGCCTTCATAGGAGAAGGGGTAACTGACTTTTTTAAGGCCACAATATACTTACAGATACGAATATCTTAACATTTGTTTTGCTTCACCAGCTCATAGAAGAAATCCTGCAGAAAAATGTCACTCAATAGCACTGAGTGTATTCCTGGAGTGGGGCTGTTATTTGCATTGCTTTGGCACTCATGCTAATCCAAGAAGTCTTGCTAACTTAGAAACTAGACAGCAAAATTAAACGCTAGGCAGAACTACCTGAGCTAGCCGGGAATGAGCTGGCTTGCACCAGCGCCAGTATCCTGTGCTCCCTTGCCGAGCTAATTAGTTCTGCAGAGCGATAAGCTATTAGCAGGGGTGTGGTACAGTGCTGATGCAGCGATGCCCTTCTGGTACCCAGACTAACTCACCTAGAGTTAGCTGGAGAGATTTGCACTGTAATATGTTATGCTCTATAGGCTCATCTTTACCATCTTTGGCATACAAAACCCTGATGCGACGTAATACAATGTATGCAGTTGACACAGCAAGATGATCCCAATAAATACAATGGATAAACACCACTGTAATAAATTGGAAAAAAAAAGTGTCTCTACACCACAGGAATGCTTTGAACTTGCTCCCAGTTCCTAGAAACCTGTGCCAGTCCTCTGTCATCAATGAATTTTTGCTGACATCCTTCAGAAGGGTGATTCAAAGATCCATTAAAGAACCTGATCTAAATTTTACATTTTGGCCTTAGTACTCTGGCACCCGAAGGACAGGAGTGGCACATTCAGCCTCTTCTGCTAAATCTACTTTGCTTGGTCCTTTTCCAGTTCATAGCCATGAACTTCTGTATACCTGGAAGCCTGAAGATTTCAAAGATTTCACTGAGGCTCATTCTTCTCCTAGATAACTAAGGATGGTATGCACTCGTAAAACAGAACTCTCTTTTAGCTACAGTCTATGTAGAACTAGAAAGGAAAGTCAGAAAATCCTCAAGCCCCTGGAGCACACTCTTCTCTTTATGCAGAAAGATAACATACATATTTGCAAGCAAAAACAGAGACCTTCAGCCAAACTAACACTTCTATAGATGAGGCACATACATAAATATGTGTGTGTGTGTGAGCACAAATGTAACATTTTGGCTAAAAATGAGTTAGATTAGCACTTTATTTTGTCTCTCTTCTTGTGAAACAGAACTTCACCTGCATATCACACTCCTAACAATTAAGCGAAAAATTAGAAAGCAAAATGTTGTGTTGTTTTTTAGTGCTTTAAGTTTTTCTTATTTAAATTTTAGTGATACCAGTTTTGTTGGTTTTGAAATCATAATCTGTATGGCTACAGCTACTGATGCCCTTCCTGTTGGCCTTCATTTTTAGAGCCTATAAGCAAAACAAGTTGATCTTCGCAGACAGCAAAACTACTGCTTGCACATTGCACTGTCACAGGAACACAAATAAAGGAACCTTTGCAATTCTATGTTGTTTGCCATCAAAGCAAGGTTTTGCAAAGCAGGCAAAAGTCAACCAAGCTTCAAAGCACTCCTTCTGGGTTTGTAATTTTTATAACAAAGGCAGTTCATTGTAACAAAAGTTTGAGCAAAGACAGGGTAAATCACAAATTCTGAGTGCTTCAATTTTGAGCTACCACTGAGCCATACAATTTTAAAGGTCCCTTGTTGATTATTTATTTATAAAATAAACTAATAATATACAGCCTACCATTACTAATATCAGTGGCTCAGTGGTGAAGAGACCGTAAACCTGTATGTTTTCCTTCTGATGGGACTGGGAGAGGAACAGTGGGAGGCCAACCATATAAAATGGCAGTCAAGTTATGTAAGACAAGAACATCTACACAGCAACATGATTCATTCACTTAAAATGTCTAAATTTCTCATCCCCCTCTTCCCCCAATCTAAAACAACTCCCAGATCTACAGTACTACAGAAATTAGGCCATGGTTGAGCATACCCACTCTGGCTAGAGTTGCCTGGATCTTGCCATAACACAATACCTGGGATACACATGTGATTCTGAAAGCTCTGCTAACTGTGAAAACCTGGACAGGCTAAAGGACCGGGGTCATATTAAAGTAATACTGCTTGTATTTGAAGGCCTTCTCTTCACAAATAAGCACAAACACTTATAAAACACTTGAATAAGACTTGGGAAAGCAGGTAAAATGGTAGATGTCTAAGGAAAGGATGGACACTGAGGACACAAGGTTTTGAGTGCATATGGTGCAAGAGAAGCCAAAATGCAGGGTAGAGGAATTGGAAAAATGGTCTGGATATCCAAATTTTAAAGGCCTGTATAGGAGATAGCGTTGTCCCATCAGAGTCAAATTAAACATATATGCTACTATTTAAACTTAGATATTCTGAGGGATTCAGGAATCACTGAGTAGTAGCTAAGGACAGGTTTGAAGCTTTGGAAGATTTCTATATGAAGTGCACAGATGATGCTGACACTAAGTGTAAGATGATTGTAGATACAGTAGGAGAACTGCTGTAGAAACCAACAGCATACTTCCATGAGCAAAGATAAATGAATATGGAATCAGGATCAGCATGCGGCTGGATTGTTTTCATGATGAGATTGAATGAAAAGAGAGAAAGCCAAAGCGAAAGACAATATTTGAATGGCATGGTGGAGGGGTTGGAGCAGAGGAGGAACGTTAATGCCTGACAAGACACAATCTGTTTCTGGAGGAAAGGGTATCATTTTCTTGCACATCTGCTGAAAAATGAAAATCTTTTAGTTTCAAAGAAGGAAGCTACAGAGGGATGGACTTAGGGTGTTTGTGGAGCTCAGTTCTGAAGAGACCCAAAAAGCAATTACAACCCTCTGGGAATTGCTCGGTACCATGTGTTTTAGCAGGATTGCCATTAAATTATTAAAAGCAGGAGGAGGTAAATGAAGCCAAAGTCTGTACAGAGTAATTCAGTTGATTTCAGATATGTGAAAAAGTTTCAGAGCAACGGAAGGTAATTTTCATAAATGCAATGTAAAAGCTAGTGTGGTGCCTGTCTTCTTCTTAAATCTATAAAGCGTTCTCAGAAGGCTTTACTTTTTAAACTTTCTTTTAAAGTAAAGCAGGAACAGTTCAATAACACGGTGGGGATTCTGGAAAACAGTTGCACCAAATACTAAATATTTTTATAAGATATTTGATAAGATATAACACTATTATCAGAATGAATACGCAGACTTACAGATTTTAAGAAAACTTTTGATACTACATCATGGCCTTTGAGCTACATTGCAGTAATTTATAACTTCATAAAACCCTTTTTAAAAGGCATAGTCACTATTTGCAGTGAAGAAGATGGAGCATGAAGAGGGTGTAAAATCTCTGGCCCGTTTAATATAAATGAGGGATTAAGGCATGGAAATGCATTATCCCGGATATTCTTCAACATGGTTAAAATGGTAAAGTCACAGACATTTTCAGACTACAATGTACATCAAAATAGTGGAGCACCTTTGGGATCCTATAGTCCGGGAAACTGTGAATGAAGCAGAAGGTACTGTACAAAGAATGCCTACTTGAAGAAAAAAACCAAAGAACAAATAACGTAAAATCAGACATCTGAAAAGCCTGATTAATCAGTAATACATCAGTAAGTTGAGTAGATTAGTAAAATGATTTACCAGCAATGGGAAAACGACCTCAACAGGAGAAACTGAGAAATTCTGTGACTGCTATTGTGTGAAGAGCCATAGGGTATGAATTATTTAGCATCTGTCACCAAATGTTTCTTCTTTTATTTTTTTTTAAGTATGCTTCAAGTTGTGGTATAGAAAACTGCAACATTTAGCACTATTAAATAAATCTGATACTAAATAACTTAATAACTAAAATACACTTAGCACTTACACAGTGACTGTTATTTTTAGATCATTGAAGAGCTCTGAGTACTCTCTAAACATTAATTAATTAATCTTCAATATTCCCATCTCATTAGTAAGGTTAATTTTATCATTCCTAAGTATTCAGTTAGGAAACTTAAAGAGAAAAATAATTTATCATATTCCAACCATCTACTTAGAAGCAGAAACAAAATTACCTGTATTAATATATTTAGAAAGATTTTTATACCTGACCATTTGGCTCTTTGTGCTTTGGGGAGGGAGGAAGAGGACACTTGCCAGAAAATTAACATTTCATTTCTGAGAGAAAACTTTAGGACACAGACAATTTGGGTAGAGTTCTGTCATATGAACATCCATATTGGTTATCCTAAACATTATGATTCAAAACTATGTTTATTTTTTCTCAAGCATATTTTATAATGGAATATTGTAAGAGCTTTAGGCCTTCACATTAAAAAATAATTTGTCCTTCATGTCAATCACTAAAAATCATGTCATAACAATGACTTTTGATAAATACTGACCTGGAAAGGAATGTTAAAAAGACTCAGATCTTCAGTAGAATAAGATGCTTAAGATATCTTCTAGGTCTGGAAGTGTATTTGAAGAGCTCCATCTTATTCTTTTCTTGCTTGTTGCCTAATAAAAGGTATTTTAGAAAAAAACATTTGCTAAAATTGTAAAATAAGATAGCTAAGCATTGTTCTGAAGATAACATAGAAAGGTAAACAGTTATTGTTAAACAAGTAACAAATTTTTCATATAAACTTTCTGCATTATTAACTAAGTCCTTAGCCTGTAAAAACTGTTACAGGAAAATGTACTAAAAAATAAAGGATATAAAAGGATGGAAGACATTTGTCTCACTTTATGCACTCAGTCTGGGACATGCTGAAAATACTGATAGCCAATTGATAATAACTGATAATTGATAACATTCTCTATGGTATTTGAAACAGATTTCTATATCCTCACTCAGAAGGATAAACACATTTAAGGTTTTATTTCTGTAAAAATTACCATTAGTATACACATAAATAGCCACTGATTCAGATAAAGTCTTCATACTATTCAAGATAATATGTAAGAATAAGTGAAGAGACAATGTTCTGATTTAGATCAGCTGTCAAACCAATTACATAATTCCATACACATATATGAATATATGCTTCCTTTAAAGGGGGTTGTTTGGTTTGTGGTTTTTTTCTTTTTTTCATGATTCCCACCCTTGCTTTCTTATTTTAGAAAAAGGAAGTTTTTAACATGTCTGAAGAGGTGCAAAGAGATATTTTTTACTAAAATGTGACTCAGCTTCAACTTACGTGACCAAGGAAGTATTAATGAAAGCAAGCCTGGGGTAATAATAGTTCCCTTTCAGCTTCACAGTAAATTTCAGAGGGTCACTAGAATTTCAACTACTTATACAAGATGATGATTTTTTACATCAGAAATATCTGTAGCCATAGAAATGGCCACATGTGGTCATATATGTGGTCATATAGAAATACAACCATTCATTTGGAAACTGAAATAGCATTAAAATAAGGAAAAGCTGAAACAACATATGGCCCTGAGTTATACAAGCCAGGTTCTGCAATGCCTGTTTTTGCCAGCATTGTTCTTCTTCACTAGGACTTAAAAAGCAAGTACAGCTGAAGACAATATGGGAAGTTTTGCCATTATTTACTATAAGCACCTAAAATAGCCTTCAGTATTCCATACCTCACTCTAGAGATTATCTGAAATAAGTATCAGTAAACTACAGCTTTTCAGGTAATGCTGCACCTTAGAGACTGAAAAAAAAAAGTTAATTTATTTAATTTTCCCCAGTGATGTCAAGCATTCTGGATACGACAACTTTGCTTAAAAATGAGAGGAATTGTTAATCGCCTTTAACAGAGACTTTTCCTTTATTGTCAAGAAACCTTTCAGATGCTTTTTAAAAAACTGATCATGAAATTAGATACATAATAATTTTATAATTTAGATGAATACTATGAAAATTATTATGCATAAAGATGAACATCTGCTAAAGTGATCCCAAACAAAAATTCTTACCATCAGGATTCCAAATCTCTACATTAGATTATTTAGAAAATAATTATTGCTGCAGATTTTACACATAACATATTCTACATTCCAATCTGAACTTATCCAAATGTTTTTGATTTGGGAAGATAAGAGTGCTCTGTAAAGAGAGCAGTCACCTATGAAAATTTTCAAATCAGATAAATCTTAATGTTCCTAATTAATGGTATCTTCATGCCTTAATGTATCTAGAATTTGTCCTTTATTTAAGGATACAATCTTAATAGTGGCAACATATAGATAACCATTTTTTTTTGTATAGGTAAACTAGCATTTCATTACATTTCATAGGAATGCAATGAATGGAAGCAAGTATTCTAAAGTATTATTTATATGTGCAGAAAGACGATTTAAGTAGTTTCAGCACTTTATATAAATATACAAGTAAACAAAAGAACTGAAATAGTGAACCCATGCTACCATGGACAGTCTATCTCATATTTTGAATGGTAATTCATAGCTGCTGGATTTCCCTCAGCAGAATCTATGGACTGAGGGAGCGTAGGTGGAATCCTGACAATCAGAACTTCACTGGGGCTTACTTTCCAGAATAGCGCTTAGTCGTCTATTTTTCATCCAACATAATCACATTAGGGATAAAACAGGCCATTCAACATTTTCTGACTCTAAGAAACAGTTCAAAAGCTAAACTGGAGAACAGGGTTTAAAAAAACCTGGCTTTTTCATGAAGCAATCACAATTTGACAGTTGATAAATCATCTCATCTGATGTTCAGTGGTCATTATTAAAAAGGTTGCACTTGCCAACAACTAGCAAAATGTAGTTATCAGAAACATGCTATTTTTATACCTTTCAAATAGAAAGCTGTAACAGTTATTCTGAAACTTTTGTTTAAGGTTTATTGGCAAACTTCTGGCATTTAAGTGTGGCCATAAGTATTTTTATTTGTTTATTTTATTATTATATGACTTTACTAATTTGCATGCAATCAGGGACCCTTCTCCCTTTCAGTGAGAAGTAAGATACTTTAGAAAAAAAAACATTCTCAGAGTGAATGAAAATGCTGAATGAGCCCATGACAAAGATACTTTTCTTATACAATAAAATAACATTTTTAACTGTTAACACAATAAAATGGCGGATAGCTATTTGTCCATCTTCAGTGTTGCAATAAAACATTTTAATCCCTTTAAAACTCATACCTGCTTTTCAAGTATTTGTCAGACTCTGGTTGAGATATGGAGGAATGTAATCCTTTATGAGTGAGTACAGTCAAAACTGTTCTACAGTACTACATGATCTTTCTGTGTATCTCCACAAAACACACACTGTATATTTCTTAGTGAAATGTTGAGGTTGAGGATAACACAGAGTTTGCAATATATTCCAGACAAGTGGTTCTTTCCTTTTCAGAAGTGTGTGCATCATATAAACCAGTTCCATCGGTTTATATTCATTTGAACAGACTAACTTTAAAACTGACAGAAAGGGTTGTTTTCAAAAGACGATTTTTTTCACTATGCTAAATAGCACTGGTTGAAAGTTCCCAACAGAAGCTTTAAAAAGGAATTTTTAAAGTTTCAAGATCTAGGAGATTGAGGTCAGAATAGGCAATAAAAGTTACAAGAATGTGATGGCATCATTTTAGGATAATAATCTTATTTTAAGATATGAAAATACTGAAACAATCATGCCAGCATAAGAAATAATTATACCATAATTCATAAGTGCATAATTTATCAAAACAATAGAGCAGTCATGGTTAGATGCAACCTAATATTCCTGTATAAGATATAACTACATACTGTACAATCGTTCCTTTTTATAGTTATTTTTACATGTAGTCCTCATCCAAATAAAGCCAAGTACTTCTATGTATGAATGGCATTACGAAATAAACACAACTCACAACAGGGCTTTATTACCGCTACTGCACCACCATGGCATGCAAGTAACTATGTAGTCAACTATAAACAGTAAAATGTCATCATCTTCCTGAAATAAAAAGAACATGAAAAATACAGATATAGTAGTAAACATCAATTATCTTTTTATATCTTTCATATTTACCAAAAGTCTATCATTACATGAGGCATTTATACCTTTGTATCACTCTCCTGTACTCGTATGGTGGCAAATTTGGAGTTGAGAAACTCTACTTTCAACAAGCTTGTATAAAACTACTGGTTTCATATTATACTGCTGTCAACGTATAATGCATAAATGAAAATATTATATGTCTGCTACCTACCCCTTAGCATTTTCTTATTTTTCTGTATATTCATGAATTTTGAATCATTAAAAAGACTGAGTGCCATTAAAGTTGTTTGCTAGGTTATCTGTTGTGGTGACTGAGCCCCCAAAAGACTAATATCCTATAGAAAGGTAACTCTTTCATCTGCTTTTTCTTGCTGAGTACTGATTGTGCAAGGTTCCATACTAGATGTCAGATTTGAGAATCACTGTTGGAAGTAACTGGAATTTCTAAATATTTATTTATTTGTTTATTGTTACGCAGGGAATTACTTAACTGGTGTGAAAATGAAAATGAGGTGAAATTCTGCAGCTGGGAGGAAAAAAAAAAACATCCATACTTTATTATAAAAATAAGGGTCAAAGTGCTGACTGGGATTAATTTCTTCTGCTTCGAGGTCAGGAGAATATATAGATACTAGCAAATTTCAATATTGAAATGGGAGCAGGTAGAATAACAGGAAGTTAAATTCTCCTTAGACTTGTAGTCTTGGACACTCTCTTGGAAAAAACAGCAAACTATTGCAGAAGAAGCTTTCTGTGCTCAATTAATTTTGCTAATCACTTAGCTGGCATGGAGGACCCATGTGCACTCTTTGTAAAATATGTAATTCAGAATTCAGAATAGACTCTTAGGTAAAGAAACACGAAAGCCCACCCATCACTCTGCTGCAGCCCAGATTATGTTTTTGAGGCTTTTGCAAGGTAAAGAAAAATAATCAGGAAGTACTTAAATCAAATTTTTTAAATGGAATTATCTTTCAAATATTACATGTGGTATTCTTGGGTTATACCTATGCTAAATTCAAAAGCTGCCCACCTATTCTGGGCAATGATAAAGAACACCTAAATCCAAATGATCCTCTTTAGTTCCTGCTCGCTGGAAAGAAATCTTAATGCTGATTACAAGGAAAGAACTGTACAATTCTCATTGTTACATTAAGCTATACAAAAATGTCCTTTAGTTTCCTGGAATTTGGTTAGCTTTCAATTATACAATTCCCTTCTACATTACAAAACAATGTACAGTTTTTCCTAGTTCCGTTCAAGGATTTTCCCTGATATGTTCAGGCTTAAGAATAGTAGGTATTTTATTTCATATTTTGTTGATATCAGGATCCACTCTTTTTATTAAAGCTGATCAAACATACGCATACCTACCATAAGTTTGTTCTGCTTTGGGGTATAGTAAGCTGTGTGACTATAACAGAGCACAGTACCTCATATGTTCATTCATAGATTTGCCTCCATAAAAACTGAGGCTGTAGTATAGCTTTCAATGGAAGCCATTTAAAAAGAAAACATTACAGAATATACAATTGTAGTTTGTGAATCTCAGACACAAGTTCCTTGACGTGTTGAAAGATGATGTTTTCGATTTCTGACTCCTGAACTCTTATCTTTACAGTCTGCAGGCTTCTGTTGTGAAATGTCTATCAGCGCACTGGCAATTGCAAGACCTGTAAGATAAATAAAGGAAAAACAAAATTTAATTCCCAGCTTTCCTAGAAGAGTTCCATAGCAGTGTGATGGTTCCTTTTAGGCCAAGTTTTTGTACTTTCCCAGAAGCGATCAGCTTTATTTCAGATTAGATAACAAGTTCTCACTTTCTAAAATGCTACCTGGTAACAGTGAAGAAACAGAGGAAGAAAAAAGTGCAGTTAAGACACTAGACTGGAAATCAGGAGAACTAAGTTCCATTTAAGTCCTTTATTGATTTTTTTTTTTGTGTGTGTGTGTGTGTGATCTTAGCATCATCGCTCTTTATCACCGTTTTCTTGGTTATGTGGACCAGCAGCTCTATGTCATGGATTTTCTCTTATGAAATGTCTGTGCATTGCATTTAGAAATGGATGAAACTATCAAATCAGAAAATAAAAGAGAAATGGAGACCACGATTAAGACAAAATTTTATCCTTGAATATATCCCTTTGCAATATATATGCCTCCCTAATTTGGGAATATTCAGAAGTTAGTGTTTACCATGAACAAAAAGATAAGAAAATATCTTTCCAGAATGCAGCGATTTGTGAACTGACAGTGAACTGTGATGGTGTTGGCCTGGATAAATTCTAAATGTTGTCAACTCACCAAAACGGTTCTGTTTCAGATTCTGGTTAAGTTGTTGATATTTCATGATCTGTTATAATCTTAACAAGATATTACAGAGGGCATGAACAGGCATGCTTAGGAAATGAGTAGTTTAAGAATTTACTCTTCCATTTGCTTGTTACTGCATACTTTCTAGACATTACTGACTTCTGCTGAAATGCTGACTAACACCACAATACGTGGTAGTTCTGAATTTTTAAATTCACACAGGCGATATCGCAATGAAATGGATTAGGAGTGCTCATATCATTCATATGTTCTACTACACCATGGCTGCAATAAAACCATGACACTTATACCTGCAAAACCACATCTATATATACTCATAATATAGGTAAAGATGGTGCTGATTCTCCACACTGTCCAACGCTTCTCAATCACTAACCAATAACAGCACTGTTCCACAAGGAAACCTTCGAAAATACTTTCCACCATGTTTAACAGGCAGTCTCTATTTTTTAACTCAGGCCAATATAAAACTCAGTTTATCTATTAATGAATCCAAATCCAGAATGCATTCCCCCCATTGCACTTATCTACTGAGAAACTGGGCAAAAAATATTTTTCACTTACAAGTATTTCTACAGGCTTCTTATTATAATGTACACTGTCAGATTCGGTTCGGGTTTCCAGTATCCTGAAGAAAATGTATGCTCTTGCACACCGTAACACTACCTTTCTTACTTCACAAAAATGTTGCAAGAAATAATTAATGTGCATACAGATTTTTGAAAACGAACAGCACTACAGTGTAAAATGCTAAGTACAATTATCATCACTACATTTCAGGATATGTAAGAGCCAAGATTAATTAAGTCTTTTTCTCACATACACATATATTTTCTAGCATGAGCTAGTGATGCCTTAAATTGGACTTTGATAAATTAAATTTTTGAAATTTTGAGACACCTTTAAAGTGTCAGCAGTATGTGGTATTAGCAAATTGAGGGATAAAACTTAAATAACATTTTGATGGTTGCTTACATGTGATCCTGTCTTTAATAGCTAGGCTTAGGGAGTATGCTAAATGGAATAATTATTACTAGGAAAACAGATTTTCCATTTTTTATAAATATTTTAAAAGACACTTGGATGTATGATGCTAACCTCACTTTACATAACAATTAACAAAAAGGAAGAATTATTTCCTTCAAATCTAATGCTGCATACTGGGATATACTGGCATGCTGTTCCATTAAAATCAGGTCACTACAGAATATCATTTTTCAAAACGTCACACAAATCATCTGATGAAATTAATTTATTATGTTTTCTACGCCCAGCAGAGTTCCTTGTTATCAAAGCAATACAATTAACTGGGGGAAGAATTCATTATTTCAGACTGGCAGTCTCAAGGAATTTCATTTACCAAGTCAAGCTGATGCACCGACACTGCAAGCAAGCAGAATTTACATCAAAATACAACAGAAGATTTGATAAAAATGCTGGTGCTTAAATATTCATTAAAAGAAAAAAAAAACGAACCATTTCCTTTATTTCACAGGTTTTGTATCTAAACAACAAATGTAAATACATTAATAGTCATTACAGTTGGAACTGTATAGTGCTCTATATCTGTTACCTCATTTCTTAAGTTCTTTTATTTACCCATCTTCTCTGAATGCTGCAATTTAAATATCCTACCTACCATTGAAACTGGTATTTTCCAAACCAGTACATGGTCTCTGGTTGCTTCTGACTCGAGTAAGGCAGCAGAAAGGAACAGTGGAATTAGTAAACAGCCCACATGGAGAATCAATGGGTCACCTCTAATACTGTAATTTCTGGAAATTCAATCCCAGCTGCAGAACCGGACCTATTTTTAAGTTTAGATTGTTTTTCTACTAGATGTTATAGAAATAACCCGACCTAGTTCTATGCAGCTAAAACAACCTCCAGCTTGTTTTAAGGATATGTATGGGAAGATCATTAAGAAGTGAGCCCAGTCAAATACATAAGTGGAAAGTATATTTTTGTAAGAGATAATTGCATCCACAATGAGAAAAATACCAGAGAAAGCAATATGAACTTGGTTATCTTTAGCAGAACTATTGTCTTTCCTAATGGAAGTTAAATGGTAACAGTTTATTCTCAGGAAGTAAGTGTCTAATCATAAAATTACTGGTGTGTGAATTTTTCGTCTTTTTTTTTTTACAATTATGCAAAACAATTAATAAGTACAGGAATAAAATACAGCACATCAAATGAGATTGCCTTCAAAAGCACTTTCCCAATTTATATACAAACAGCACTTTAATTCTGCTTTTGAACAAAAGCATCTGAAAAAGTCATTCATTTCGAGATGCTCTCCTCCCAGTCTCTGTAAAAACAGGCAGTACTATATATTTTAATTTTGCAGCAAAACAGCTTCATTAGGCGTGAAAGGTTAATTGCAGGTTTAAGCGTAGTTCAGGGAACAGTGCACGGGTCTGTAGTGAATAGCACAGTCTGCTACAGGAAGGCTGAGTGCTATAAACTGTTTGCCCTGCTGAAATGTTTTACTACCTCATTTACTAACTGTCTTCTTTTACTGCTTGTATTTGTAGTTCTTCTAAACCTTTAATAGCTACAGTTTTATTTCACTGTAATCAGATTTAAATGGAAATACCCATGCTGGGATATTTAAACATTTCTCCTCTGATTGTATACAGCTACATTTGAACTGATGTAAGGCTACATTATCTCTCAAAGTAGAAAGAAAAACTTACATTGAAAAAGTTAGCCTTATATGCATATTTAAAACCTTTTTTTTCTTCCTCTATTGTTCCTTTTAATGAGAAATGCATTGAGTTCTTACTACCCCCTTTGTTAAAAGTAAGGGAACAAAGAATGATCTCAGATTCATGGTTATGCAGGTAACTGGAAATGGTTTTTTCAATTTAAATATGTATTATTCAGAGATAACTTTTGGATAGATTTCTTCATTTGATTAAATCGTACACATTTTCATTGTTACACAGAATCAGAACATTCTGAAAGCTGAAGATAATAAAATAACTACAACTCAGGTACATCAATTAGATTTTTTTTGACATTTTAACCAAAATTATAGTCATTGCTTAAGGTGACCTTAAGGAATGAAAATAAAATGACAGCTGCCATACAGAGAGACTTAAACAGAAAAGGCTGGGTAAGTGCTATGCTACTAAAGTAATAGCTTCACCCTTCAGCACCCAGCAGTCATTGTGTTACTTCCATTTTTTGGTTCTTTAAAGATGTGTTACTGTACCTGCTCACCTAACAGTGGACAGAGTCCTTTTATCATAAGGGATCTGTTATTCAAAGTCTTTCCATTGTAGGAGATTTAATGCCCATGAATACCTGTACAAATGGATCTAAGCAGTTTGAAGACATGCTGAGTAAGTGATGAGAATTACAGCCTCCATTGCCTCATGAAGATGACCACAGCACACAGTGAAGCCAGTGAAGAAAATTTCATGCTCATAAATAAAACTACTTTTTATTACATAGGGAATTTTAATGAGTTCTGTCATTTATCATTATTTCAAGTCTATAAAGAACTGTTTTGAAAATACACAGGGTATATTACATGTGTAGAAATGACTTTTATATACAAAACCATCTTGTTAACAATGAAGTTTTGTATTAACTGTTTCTTAATTTGATGAAGCAGATCACATTCACCATAACCTTTATGGATCCATACCTTTATGGACTGCATATTTATTCTGCATAGGCAATATATATGTTAGCTATAGTGTCTATAATCATGGAAGAGCACAACTTTCAAGAAGGTTGTTACTAGGCAAGTGTTTCTGAGTACCCACTGAAAAAATTCTCTCACTTTCTGAGTCATATATTCTTATATGTATTCTTATTCAGTTTAGTTTTTTCATAAGATTTTCAAGATTGTCTGGTACTTCCTATATTTTCCCTGTTTTCTTAACCAAACTTTCTCCAAGTGGAGTAATTTTCATGTCTGAAGAGGCCAGAATGTTGTTTGTGCTACACAGTCCTGCTCTATAGATCCAGTCATGATAGGAGTTATCCAAAAAGCACAGAAATGGAACCAGAACAAAATTTGAGATTCAAAAGTATGATCCACAAAACCTTCTCCTAACCATGTAAAAATCTGATAGTCAAGTGCTTACTTTCCAGTAGAAAAATTAAGATTGTACATGGCTAGAGGAACCATTGTATCTCACAGCAGAGCTATGTTCATTTCAAAGTCAGAAAATAGTCAAATCCTTCATGTCTACCTGAGGGTCCTGATTTGGCATGTGTTCTTAGACAATATCCAGAGATCATGGACTTAGTCACAGAAAAAAAACCAATCATAAGCAACTGCCAAGAAGAATGAGTATGTTCACAACCTGTCATATGGAATGTTTTTTAATTGGAATTATATTTTTTTGAAAAAGGACAAGTTGACAGCATCTCAAAATTAGACTTTTTATGGGCTTCTCTTCCTGTTTGGTGCATGGATGTATATTTGAAGTTGACACCACTGTTACTATGAGAAAGATATATTAAACAAACTAAACTAACTAGGAAATTATTTTGGGCAAGTAACCCCATCATTTTCTTTCAGTGATAATTTTTGATAGATGGGAAGACAGCCAAGACTCCAGGAGGTACATTTTCCTTTTCTTATGCATATAACTTAATTAAATACGTAAAATATGAGACAGAGCTTAAACTGTAACAATAATAAACTAAATAATGATAGTGTGAAATTAAATAGCCACACACTAGCAGAGAGATGTCATGCTCCTTTGTATTATACCCTTGGTATTTAGTAATAACAGCTATCTATAAGGGGCTAAGGAACTCTTATTCCCAGAATAGACTTATAAATTACTTGCTGTCAGTTTGTGGGAAATGCAGACTATACAATAAAGGATCTTTTAGAAAATGTTCAGCCTTTCCCAATTCTTCTCATTTTGAAAAGGAAATGGCCTTACATATTTGTGTGAAATATTTGTGCTCCAAGGGGCCGGTAGTGATTTTTTTTGTATATGGTCAGGCAGTTTCCCCTTCCCTTTCAGTGTGAGATATCTGTAGTTTAGTCTGTAACAGTCTGTACAACATCTGGTGTCTTTAAATTACCCAGCCTGCCAGTGGCTAAGAGGCAGCATGGGCTGTTTGGACAGGCAGGGATTGACTATGCACTTTGAAATAGCTCTTGTCTGTTCAGCAGGGCAAACAAACACTGTACTGATGAAGGGGACCTAGTGAGGAGTCAGAGACACTACGGTAGTGGGATTGGTGCAATCTAATGTTGATTAACTATTTTTTCTCCCACCCTCTTTTCTCAACTTAAGCCCTCCTGGAACACAAGAATCATAGAATCAGAATCGTTTATGTTGGAAAAGACTTTTAAGACCATCAAATCCAACTGTTAACCTAACACTATGAAGTCCACCATTAAACCATGTCTCTAAGTGCAACATCTACATATCTTTTAAATACCTCCAGGGATGGTGACTCAACCACTTAACTGGGCAGCCTGTTGCAGCGCTTGATAACCCTTTTGTTTAAGGAATTTTTCCTAATATCCAATCTAAACCTCCCCTGGCACAACATGAGGCCATTTCTTCTCATCCTATCACTAGTTACCAGGAAGAAGAGACCAACATCCACCTCACTACAACTTCCTTTCAGGTAGTTGTACAGAGCGATAAGGTCTCCCCCTCAACCTCCTTTCCTCAAGACTCAACAAACCCAGTTCCCTCAACTGCTCCTTCACTGATTACTTTTAAAAGAAGCTAATATGAGTTTATTGCATTTCACCAGACTGCATTGTCAGACCCATCTGACCTGTGTGCTTTGCACTGAGAAGTAGAAATACGCTTACTTAACAAGCGGGAGAGGAAGACTGAGATAATGGCTGATCGGAGCTGGGAGAGAACCTCTCATCTGAGACTGCATAAGAGATGATAGACAGGGAATGGTAAGTCATGATGGGTTTTGAAGATGAAAAATGATATTCAAGGCAATAGAAAAAGGAAATGCGTGGAGCTACTAAAAATTACTTATTATTTTTATGATAAAAAAGAGTCAAGAAAAAGATCTGAAATAAATGCAGTGAAGACAGCAGTCGCTCAGTGTGGCAGTAATTCAGAAATAAGCTGCAGAGATTCTGGGCAAGGGCTTTTGTTCTGGCAATGCAGTGGGAAGACGGTGTTTTGGAGAGGCTGCAGCAGCAGAATTTATAAACACTATGCAGTCTGGTGGCAAGGAAGCAAAGGAATGACAGTCAAAAAATACCTGGGCAAAACCAGATGGGCAGCATCTTGATTCTTTTATCTAAGAAATTTTACCTTGGCAGTAACTACAGACAAGCTATCTACTGTTAGACCATTATTTTATTCAATTTTTGTAATATTTGGACCTGGGACCACAAAGGGTAATTACAGAAATCTGAGAATGTCCCTAACTATTCCATCGTCTTTTTCAACATGGCTTGTTTTATACAACATGATGGTGGATTTTTGTGTGCATTTTTTTCCTTTTGCATTAAAAAATAAGCAACAAGATGAATAATTATGCATGCATGAATAATCATGCATGCGATAAGACTTTCTCTACCCTACATTTCTTGAATATAAGTTGTGGAGTCTGAAACAGGAGTATCAGCAGCAAAATACGATTACATTCTTAGAAGGAATTTATAGGATATGTAACATTTTCAGAAAGCTATCAATCAATTATGGCAAATCACCTGTCATTTACAAAATAATTGCTATTTGAAGTTATTAGCAAAACAAGGGTGTTGGTCTTTAACCGATGGCTATTAAAATCTGCTTAGGGTATGTGCAAACCTCATGCAGATTAATTCCTTGATCCTCTTCCACTGTATATTACACATCATGTGTTAAAATGCAAGTAATTACACAGGCTTCCATAATGGACAGTAATATTTGAAACATTTGGATTTTTTTTTTCACACAAACTATTAAATTTTCAGTTTGATTACATCTCCTTTCCATTGAATCATTTATCCATATGTTATGAAAAACATCTCTATTCTTATGATGTTGTGCAGCCGTTTAATTTGTTTTCAAGAAAATCACTATAAACTAATTTGCTACTCTGCAAGAATTTGGTGAAATGCATTAATCATTCCAGAATCTAATTTGGTCTTGTAAACCTATTTCTGTAGAAGAGAAAAAAAAACCTACTCAGAGTACTGAAGAAGCACTATTTTCACTTACTTTAAGCAATACCAGGGTAAATACAAACAAAATTATAATTGATTTTGTTTAGAAGTCAGTACCACAGCTGTGACCCATTGGGGTTAGTTTATGAACCTCTCTATAGTAATTAGACACGTTTGGATTGCAAAAGCCTCATCCAGACCAGTGCACTTGAGGTTACTTGTACAGCATTATTTTACTCTTTTTCTCTATCTTCAGCAATCTCCTTTTATTGGGATCATGCATGCCAACCAGAGAAAAGTGAAAGTATGAAAACTATAAAAAAATTGTGAGCTTCATTTTTAAAGCTTTTTACCCAAATCCATTCATGCAGGTTGGACTCTTTAACCACTGTGATGAAAGCTAAAGCCTTACTAAACACGGCGAGTAGGCTGACCACCTGCGAGACAGAGATTTATCGTTCATATAAACCCAGTGTGATTGACGCTCCATTAATACAGTGCTGAACTGTCATTTCATGCAATTAAGTACTCAGAATATCCGCACTTGTGTGTGTGTACATATACGTGTGTGAGTATCAGGGAAACAGAGAGAAGGTCCGAACACAACCAAGCAATCATGAGAACAGTTAGAAGGAGAAAAGGCAGATGTATTCACTGGGGTTTGCTTCCCTCCAGAGGGGCCTTACTTCTGGAGGGTGATTTAAAGCAGATCTCTTTCTGTCTGTAGAGGAAATCTGGGGTGATTAACCTCATCAGGTGAAATTCAGTTTTTGTGAATACCTCCCTGATGTTCCATCTGGGTGATAACGTATATTGTCAGATTTGCAGCTTTACTACTCTCCTCCTCAAGACAAAACACACAACCTTAAAGACAATAGGTTTAAGGGCCCAAGAGGGGCCAATTCTTCACCCACTGGAGAGAAAACAATTCTACTTACATTATCATTTACTTTTAAGGGAGAAGAGAAGAGCAATAATCCTCAAAGATGCTGTTTCTCACTTGCACCTTCATTTTGCATGTGCTGGCTTTTTTTTTCCACTGTCAAAAATTGCCTTTAAACCAGAAAGTGATGAACATGTTCATACAAAAAAAATGATTACAGTTCACCAGAAATTCAACAGGACTGCAGCTTAATCAGAAGTAGGCATGGTATCTGCAGTGCTTTCCCATCATGCATTCTCACTTAGAAGTTTTGCTTTCCAAGGGTAAAGAAGTGCTGGACTTGTTTTCAATTTCCAACATACTGCTGCAATATATCATCGCTCTAACCACTATTTGGCTTGTAATTTGGTTCTGGCCAAATAACAACGCCAGTTTTTCAGTATTCTGCTGATTTCCACAATTAGATATTCAGTACATCCCCAGCTACATAGCCAGCAGTCACTGACAAAACAAACGATCTTGGGAGCGTAACACAGAATTAAGTCAACAGGACAGAAAGCGTGCTCAGAATTTTCAACCATATTTTGAAATATTACTGAAGTGACAACTTCAGGGTCCTCAGGATCTGTAACGTAAGCATATTTATAGTTTCAGTACCTATTAATGCCCACGAATAAGGAAAAAGAAAAAAAAAAAAGACACAAATGCCTTGCTGTCAATATTAGGGAGGTTCCATCAGCAAAGCTAGCATCAGCTTATACAGAACATTGATTTTTATTAGATCTAGCAGAAAAAGTTTGGTAAAAGGTTGAAAAGCTCAAGTAATAAAAAAAACATTAAAAAACCCAAAGATTTTATACAAATAGCCCTACCAGAATCCTACTCAGCACTGAAAGAAAATAATTCCGAATGGGATTCCAGTAGACACAGGCAAGCTATAGAGCGACTCATTTACTCCTTCCCGAATCTTCTATATAACACTGAATACGCTATATTATTACTTCAACAGGCAAAATGACACTTAGACATGGTTATTGTGTCAAAATGTATAGAGATAGGGTTCCATTTCAAACACTGCATGTTCATAATTGATTACATACACTTGGTCCTGAACAGTTAACATAGATAAATATCAGTAAAATTATAGTAACAGAGCACCATTTCTGTTTGTGTGACACATGCAGGTACATCAAACGCCTGAAACTGTGAGATAGTGATACAATGACTGCGTATCACTGAAAATGTATTACCTGCCCTAGGCATGCTTCTGAGTTTGGAGAGGGAAAACTAGAAAACTGACAGTAGATAGTCACAGCTTGTTACCTAGCTCTTTGTGTACTCACACTGCAACAAGTAGCACTCATTGTCTCATTTCTCAATCCCATTATAAGAACTGAAAGACCTATTCTGGTACAAAGATTACCAAACTATAATGTTTGCCATTTAAAACATTCCTCTAGATGCCCCTTTGTATTTAGAGGATGTAACTCGGAAAAAAAAAACCAACTGAGAGAGATCCTCCTGACACACCAAATTCAGGTTCAGTCTTTCTCCTTCTAGGGGCCATGTCCACAAGAGATACAGGAGCTGTGAAAAATTCCTCTTGGGATCAGATTTGATATAAATCTCAGCCTAATGTGCACACCAGCTTGTTATACAACAAAGTAAAACCTCTCACTCATTTCCCATTGAACAAGACTCATGCTACTAAATGGGTGTGAAAGTAAAAGGTAGAAACCAAGTGAAAGATACAGTCCAGAAATGCTCATAAAGTCCATTTCCCAGCAGTGTCAGCTCCCAGAAGATGCACTCCATGAAAATAAACCTTCAGGTACTGAAGAGTTACTGCAGCAGCCCCTCCTCATCACTAGCCATGGGAGTACGAAGTGGCAGAAATGAAACCAAGGAGAAGATGATGTGGCAAGAGATACACTCTGCTTGGAGTTTTCCAAAGTCAGGATGGTTTTTGAGACGAGTCAAAATTCAGGGCAATTCTGTTCATTGTTCTTCACAATATTTTCATTAAAAACAGGCATCCTGTATAAAGCGCCGTGCTGGCTTTGTATTTCCATGATGTGATTAGGAGCTAGTTTCCATTTATGAATTTTAAAAAGTTTTTACTATGTGATGAAAGCGAAACAAACCTACAGCAGGACATTATAATTTCCTCACTGAAATTTTGCTAAATCTCCCATCTGTTTTACAAAAGCAGAAATTATGGTGAGTCTTCTATTCTCTATTTAACTGCTGACCTTTTTCCCCTCTATTTTTTCCCATATGCTTTTTGATCACATGTGAAAAACTTGGCTTCAGTTCTCTCATTTCCTGATTTTTCTATATTTCAATTATATTTTAATGGCTATATATACAGTGATGATGATACAAGAGTGTGTTGTGAATGAAATCTGTTTTGTACTATCCCAGCTTCTGAGAACTGCTACAATTCAAGTTGCTTTCTTCTGTAGCCTCTCAAGTGCCTTCTATAATATAATAATATAATAAACCCTGAATCTGTTCTTCCTTTTGCAGTGCAATCCAGCATTCTGTTTCCCATAATGCCGCTACATTATGATTTGCAGCTATAAAAAATTATCCTAAGTTATAAAGATAAAATATAAAACTTGAAAGCAGTACCATTAGACACCACACACTTGAGACTCTGTAGCAGCCATAAGCAAACATTGATTTTCATAGAATAGAAAAGAAGGTGATAATGAAAAGCATCATTCCTGCTTAGGATTAGTTCATCAAACACCTGCTGCAAGCTTGGGTGCTAAGAGTGAAAATAGTAGGTAATCAGTGGCAAACTGCATCTTGTTTCTAACAGGTGGGGCACCAGGTTTTCTGACCTCTATCTTGAAAGGTAAGGGGGGAGAAAAACCAACCAGCTGTGGGAATGGGATTTGACAAGATGTGAGGTTCAGTAATAAAAGGTATTATCCCCCAAAAAGGGCAGTGTCAGAGATGAGAGGGACTTACCTAAGCCTCTGTAAGGCTTGTGTTCAGATGTGTGAACTTGTCAGTTGATTTTCTGTTTGTTCTGTCTTGTTTGGACAAGCATTCAATATAACAACAGTGGAATATATAGGATTCCTGGGTTTTTTTTCCTACACTATTTTTCATTGCCTTCCTTCCAAACAGCCCTCATTTTCCATTCTTATTTTTGCTGCTTCTTGTTCCATTAAGCTTGAGTGGCCACACTATTCAACTGCCTTTATGAAGTACTTGTTTTCCTCTACCTGAACTTGCAATAATCAGGAATTCTCTTTGTGAATCTCATGTGAGTTACTAAGACTACTCTAATTCCCTTCCTCATTCTTTAATCTCTTTGGATTGTAATAATGTGAGGAGGTGGTGGTATGGCAGGTTTTAAAAGCTGCAAACATCTTCATCATAATTTATATTATTTGTCCTTCTCCTGACTTCTCATTTTAGTGGGCAATTCTTTTCCAAGAAAAATACACACGTCCACCATATACAAAGAGAGGTAAAAATAACTGTTCACATTTGAACTATTATCTAATTATTTCTTTAAGAGCGATGAAGTAGATGGTGAATAATCTAAATACAGCCAGCCTTATTTCATTATTTCAGTCCCACATGTGCTTTAAGAAAAATATTTACTTTGAGATTTTAAAAGCTGTGCATTAACTAGTGCACATTTTTATGCAACTTTTCATCTTTGATGTCTTTAACTGTACTTTCACTAATAATTCTGCAAAAGCGACAGTAATGTGTTTCTCTCACTGGGATGGCCTCAAGGATACAGCTGTCCTTTGTGCCAGTTTGAGATGTGCATGAAGCTGCTGAAGGTCCGCAGAGGCTGAGGCAGCGTGGTTTAAGTTCTCTCCAGATGCACTAAGATGGATGTCAAGAGAAGGGAAGAAGGGCCAGGAGACTCTTGCAGGAACAAACAGCCTTTAGGCTGAGGTACATCATTACTGTGCTCTGCTGAAGTGGCACATGCTCAGTAATTTAGACAACTGGGCACTCCATCGAGGATGATGTCATGATGCAGTCTTTTCATTTTCTTCTGGCTTCCTATTCTTTGTCTTTCTATTTACCCAGCAAAAGTCAATCTGTTGCCCTGAAACTTGCCTCCTCTGGTCCATACCAGCAGTTGCATTAGACCCAGACAATGAGAATTTTTTAGTGAAAAAATGCTTAACCATATACGAGCCTGTTAAGAGATTTAAAGCTTGGTAGAATAAATCTGGCTCCCAAAATCAAAGGCCTGACTTAAAGAAGTTGAATTTTCTTTTTTTTTTTTTTTTTTCCCTAGCTCTTTCAAGTCATATTGTAGAGCTTTCATTTAAAATTAACATTTACTGACCTTTCCATAGTGGTTTAAATATGAAGAGATGTGTTCAGAGAGGAAAAATAGTATAAAAATACTGAACTTGTTATCTCCAAAGTGCTACATCCAAATTAACTAATGCATGCTAATATAGTGATTAGCTTGTTTGCCTAGGTTTAGTGCAATGACTATATTTCCTAATGCCATCATTCAATGAGAGATGCTTTAGTATGACAATGAAGCCAGGACATCTCTTCTTAAAACATAATGTGCCTCACATTTGTGTATTCCCCACTGAAAATAACGTAAGTCTATTTAGAGTATTGATTATTTGCAAAAGAAAACTACTTTTGGAGAAAGATTTTGAAATCATAGAATCATAGAATGGTTAGAGTTGGAAGGGACCTTCAAAGGTCATCTAGTCCAGCCCTCCTGCAAGAAGCGGGGACATCCCTGACTAGATCAGGTTGCTCAGAGCCTCATCCAGCCTGGCCTTGAACGTTTCCAGGGATAGATACGCTTTCAGTTACTGCAAGACTGCAACACGAGGCAAAACCATAAT
>WHYT01013105.1:0-22454 GCA_009806455.1 Tetrax tetrax
AGCGCGCAGCCGCCGCGGCCCCGCCGCTCGCCGCCCCGATGCCGGCGGGCGCCGAGCAGCCGGAGGGCGCCGAGGAGCAGCCGCCCGCGCAGGGCCCGCCGGCAGCGGCAGAGAGGCCGCCGTCCTCGGGCCGCCGCCGCCCGCCGCCGCCCGCCGCCGAGCAGGGGGAGGAGTCCAGCGGCAGCCGGGTGCTGAGGGGCGGCCGGGAGCGGGGCCGGGCCGCGGCCGCCGCCTCGGCCGCAGGGGGGGCCGCTGCCGCCGCCTCCCGCCGCCGTAAGGCCGAGTATCCCCGGCGCCGGCGGAGCAGCCCCGGGGCCCGGCCCGCCGCTGAGCAGCCCGCCGTCGAGACGCCGCCCGCAGCCAAGAAGGCCCCCCGGGCCGGGTGAGTGCCCTGCGGCGCCGGGCTCGGCCCCTGCCCTCCGCGGGGTCGGGGCCGCGGGTGGGGGGGATGGCGGGCGGCCTCTCCCCCGTTCCGCTCGAGGGGCGCCTAGGGCCAGCGCCCGCCTCCAGCCGCGGGGCACCCCGCGCCTCCGTCTCTTTGTTCCGGGCCGACCCGTGGCCGGCCTCACCGGTCCCTTCCCAGGAGGAGCGGCGTCCCGAGCGCTGCGTGCCCTCGGCCGCCCTGCCGATTGCAGCAGGCGTGCCTTCGGTTGCAAGCGAAACTGTAAGTGCCTCCTGTGCGAGCTGCCTGCTGCGCAGCGTCCTCGGGGATAGCTGCCGCCTTCCGTGGTGCTGATCGGTCCCTAGCTCGTTTTGGCTCCGTATGCCAAAAGTCTCAGTGAGGGCGGAAATGGGATTTATTCTCCCATGAGGAGATGATTGCATCTGACTGCTGGTTTATTTCTGGAGTAGGAAACTAGCCATGTGCACCCTTGTTCTAAGACAAAGTCCCTCTGATTTAAACGTAACTACTATGGGCAAGACTGGGCTTTTGCTGATGTATTATTATAGTTCATGTAAGGTTTCTGTGTATGAAATAATCTGTGTTGGTATGAAGGGTTGGAACCAACAATTTGAGAAGAAACGGGGCAATGGGTCTGACCACGGTTGGGAGTTAGGGCTCATTCTCCATGTCATTCAGTTTCTGGTTTCTGCCACCATGCCATAGAAGCTGTCTCTTATGCTTGCCTTTTGTGTTTTTTCAGGTGCGCAGATAAAGCAGCTGGTAAAGGTAAGAGCTGAATTACTCCTACTGTTGTGTTCCATCCAGAAAGTCAGGGCTTTCCCACAAAGGTAGCCAAACATGGGTTGGATCTTCCTTTTAAAGAATGTTTTGTTGCTTGATGACATGCAGTTTCTTTCCAAGGTCGCTCTCAAGATTGTGGAACTGCAAAATGCTGCTGATGGAGTTTGCACGTGCCCGATGTGCACAAACTTATTATTCCAAATAACCACTAGGGTGTTACTTTGCTCTCAGAAGTTGAGACCACGCTGCACTGCAGTTTGACAGCTCTTGTTGCACACCCCTCCTTAGTGGCTGGCAAAAGCTGGGCTCGCCTCCCTTCTGCTGCTGTCACAAATACAGGTGTAGGTCCTCAAGAGACATGTGAAAAACGTGGAAATAAGAGTATTCAAATATTTTCACTTGTCCTTTTCTAGCTTTAGTGGATGGTGAATTTCTTATGCTTATGTCTTCAGAGATAAAAGAGAGGTTCTGAAGGGGAGAGAGTAGCTCCAGCTGTAGGGAGCTGAGACCAGGAGCAAAACTTCTGTTCTTCCAATGCAAACTATCTGAATTCTGTGCATCTATTTAACAGCTCCTTGTACAAAATAAAAAGAGGGCTTTGCTCCTTACCCAGTGATGACTTCCGAAACAGTTCCAAGTAAAGGGCTTTGTGTCATATTGGTTTTGATCTGACACTAGCTAGAGAATTGCCACAGAATGAAATAGTGAGGAAAGAAGGTCATACACCTGTGCAAATTAATTCACTTTTCTGCTAGAGCTGTTCTGTTCCTGGCTGCAGGCATTTGTGTCTTGAAGGCTGCCTTTATTCTTGTGATTCTGTAAACCTTTACCTTTATTCCTACAAGTCCATAGCTTTATTCCATGTAGATGTTGAAATCTGTCACAGTTCTAGTATTTTTGCAGAGCAAAGCAGAATTAACCAACGTGTGTTTAGCACAGCCCCTACTCCTGCGCGTTTACCTTACTGTGTAAAGGGTGGGCAGGGCATTGTAAGAGCTTCGGCCTTTTAGGCCAAAGGAAAGTTGCTGAAATGTGTAAAAAGGCATGGTGTTGTCAATAGGTGTATAGTGTTAACATCACATTTCAGTGGTGATTCTCAGTGGTTTAGATACCCTTAAGCAGAAATACTTACATGGTAGTGGTGGAAAACAGGCAGAACAGTCCCATTTTTACCCCAGTTTCTTGGGACATGCTTGGAAGTGGCAAATGTCAGTCTGAAATTTCCTATGTTGTGGTGGCTCTGTACACTCTAGCTGTTTTAGACTTTAACTTGAGGCTGTGAGAGATTCAGCTGTCCTTGAATATGAGAGTGGAATAAGTATTTATTGAATTTATTGAGCTCCCTCTTATGATTAGACTTGCAGCCAAAACGGATGGCATGAACGTTTACGTGGAAATTGGCACTGAGATGTGATGCCTACTTCTAGTCCAAAGGAAATCTGCCTTGGTGATTTTTTTGTTTGTTTCTTTCTTCTTTAAAAACGTAGAAGTGAGAACGCTGCACTTCTGTGTCGCAGCCGTGCGCTGGTGAAGTCCGTGCTGCACACTTGTGCTTATTGGGCAGGACAGGGAAACTGAACGGCGTCTTCCTCAGACAGGTCACACAGTGTGCAGAGAGGAGCTCCCCTCTCCCTGCCCCCTCTTTTGGCTTTCAGCATGAAATGTTTGAAGAAGCCTAATCAGGTGTAAGCGAAGTGCAGCTTTCCCTGCGTGACAGGGTTTTTGGTAGCTAGGATTCCTCCATAATTCTGGAAGCTAAAATACCATTCTCCGCTTCACCCCTGGGTGGAGCTGGGTTGCGGAAGAAATCTAGTAAAACTGCCGGGCAGTTCTGGGGAAGGCTTTGAATTTAGTGCTAGCAGTTACTGGCGTGAGTTCTGACACAGAATTTATTTCTGTGTGGTGATTTGCATTGTGCTGTTGTCCTTTACTACAAAATACTAAATCCAATTTAGAATATGAAATTTGCGTGAGCTCAGCCATTACTGCTAGCCCCTGTACGCGGGCAAACGGCCTGTGGAAGTGAGGTGTACCTGCTGGCACAGCCTGTGTGTCTGTCAGACCAGTGAAAAACTTGCTGTGCCGAAGTTTGTTCGGTAAGTTTTGTTGCTTTGTGTTTAGGATTATATTTTGAAGTAAAGTGACTAGTGTTGCTGTTGGTAAAGAGCTTAGAGGTGACAGGTACCGCCGTGGCTAAATTTGTGCTGTCGGTTCTAACCGAGGTGCTGGAACAGTGGAAGTGTCTTGCCAAGTTTTATGTTCTTCTGTGTAGTGCCGTGCGATCAGAGGGCTTTTCTGCTCCTAGACCTGGGAGGGGAGGCACAAAGGTCTGACTGCAGGTCTGATGGGAAGATTACAGGAAGGTTAAAGTCGAAGGTGTGTATTGTGTCGGAATTACTGTGCGATTGTTACCGTCCTCGCGTGTGTGAGCGCAGTTGCAAAGTCAGCTGTACCGATTGTGTTTCCTGTCTTGTCTGCTTAGTCATGCAATTGCGGTATTTCCCTAGTGTGTTTCTGTAGAAATATTAGTTACATAAGTAGAACATTTAATCTCAGCTTATAAATGAATTCGTGTAGCTAGAGTCAGACTGGGTAGTATAATTCACATTTGACTTCTCACGACACTGAATATTCTTATGGAAATAACTTTCATTTTAATTAGGCCTGAATAACTTTAATTATTGAAATATAGATTTAATGAATATATTTCATGTCCTTCCGTCACCGAACTGAAAATACGGTGCTTGCTGTGACTCTTAGTCATGTTAGCAGTCAGGCAAGACTTGCTTCTCCAGTTTAATTTTACACCCAAACCAGTTTCTGGCTTTCTCCACATTTTTTGTAGAATTTTACCTCTGCTGTTTGGTAACCTCTGTAAGGGTTTGAATGAAATCTTTCAGTCGATTGAAGTTGAAAAACCAGGCTGCGTAGCTATTCTGGAGGGAGTGTTGGAGTAGCAGCTGAGTACAGAGATGCCAGGTTTGTACTTAGTGACAGAGCCCTGCCTTACTGTGTTCCCAAAATGTAAGTGCTTGGCCTTCGAGGTTTTACAGCTGCAGGCTGCAAGATTTTCTCCCGCAGGAAGAGCGGAGTGAGAGGATTTGGAAGCGTTTGCACAAATATAACTTGCTACGAGTGAACACTCAGATCACTGAATCTCTGTGTCTTGGCGTTGCTCTGCTTGTGTCATGCAGCTGAAACGTTCTCAGTGTGGACACTTGTTTCTGCAAGTTTTCTCTTGCATGTTTTAATCTTGCAGCTTCACATTGACATTGATGCTTTTTTTTGCAATGATAGGAACAAGAGCCAATGTAATTCTTTAAATACACGTCGGTACACTGCTGTTAAAAGCTGGAAGCAGAGTTTGTTGGAGAGGTAAAACGGGGCTGCGTGAAGCCTTTGTTTACTGGAAGTTTGCTCAAGAGAGATGTAGTGCCGTGTGCGTGGAGGGTCACCTCTTTGGCTCTCGAATCAGAGTTGTTTTGCACAGCGTGGGCTGCGTGACGACACCAGCGCTGTTTACGTGCTGCTTCGGCGCAGCGTGTTACAGAGGGAGTCGCACGTGGAACGTGTCTGTCAGCGGTTCGCGCGTGTGGAGAACTACCCTGGTGGTTTGTGCGCCGTACTTCCCCCCGCCCCATCCTTCCAAATGGGGCTCCCGGGCTGCACTTTGCAGTGGCCGCTGTTGCAGCCGTTCCTCCACCACCGTGCCTTTCGAGCTGCGATTGGAGGCTCGGGGAGAGGGGAGGCCAGAGGGCCGCTTCTTCAGCGACCGCATACAGAAGTGAGTGGGAAATACAAGCTGGCTCTGTAGCAGTCCACTTTTAACTGCTAGAAAAACTGTAAGATTCTACAGATTTAGGAAAGATGGAAAACTTTAAGACTAGTTGTATGGTTTTGTAGCATAGATAAGTCACATTATACCTCATTATTTGTATTCTTAAAGCTTCATGCTTCTTTGGTAATGACTGCTTTCCCTTAAGACTTTGTCAGTGTTTTGAGAGAGAAATCTTGTTACTTAAAATCAAACCTTATAAAAATGGGCCGAATTTAAATAACTCTGATTGTCCAGACCTACTTTGACTCCTATGAGGATTTTCCTGTCTTCCATATGCGTGACTTCACAGCTTTTTGTCTGTGGGGCGGGGAGGGGGAATCTATTTGGATAGAAGTTTACACTAGGATTTTTTTCCTGTGTTTTGTTTTTGTCTGTGCCATTATCAAGTTGTGTGTTCAGTGCCTTATCAGTTGTATGGTTACTATGTTAAGTCTAAATCGCAGTCTGTGGTGCATTTGTTTTTGTAAGTTGTTCTGTAACTTAATAATTGATAGTTTATTTTCCTTTCACTTAACACATGGGTATTTTCTGACAGTGTACTTTGCAGGGTTAGTGAGATGCTTTCAAGTGCTTTAAAAATTGAAGGTTAAATTTTTTTTTGTTAGTAATCAACAAACTATTAGTTTGTAGCAGTTGAAAGTTTAACTTTTCTGTACATCAAGGATCGATAAAGTGGCGTGGGTATTTGTTTCTGTTGTGATGTCAGAAAAATAGAGGAATCTATTATTGCAGCCAGCTTACCTCTGAGCTGCAGGTTGAAAGAGGGTTGATCAGTAAAAGGTTGGACATCTGAACAAGGATGACTGGTAGAAGTAGATGGGGAGCACCAAACAACTCCCAGCTCTGGGGGTAATTGAGTGGCTCTTTGAGCTGCCAGTACAGCAGGACTGGTGCACAGCAATGGACTAGTTATAGCAGGCTGGTGTATGCCAGCTCTACAAGTTGTGCCATAAGCAGCAGGAGCAAGGAGCTGTGCTTCCAGAGGGTTTCCATCCTTTGTCCCCAGTAAAACCTGCCCACAGCAGTATGTCCCAGCAGTGCTACCAACTTTGCAAAATGGCATCTGTACTGGCATTACTTCCGTGCGCACCTTCCTGCAGGGAATGGGAATTTAGGTCTCTGTTCTCTGGCTACCCACTTCTTTCCCAAAATACAGAGCAGCACAGCCACTGCATCCACTGGCTGTTAGCAGAACAGGGGTAGGAGGAGAGCGGTGGACAGGCACAGCATGGTCATGCAAGTCCTGTGATGAAGGCACTACTACTACTTCTTCGGGAAGTAAAAGCAATGGTTTTGGACCTTCCCTTTCTGCTCTTTGCAATGAGTAATTGATATGTGCCTGGGACTTGGTTTTCCTTCAGTGCTTGGAAAGGTTGGGGAGGTGTCAGCCGTGGGATATGTGTGCTTACTGCTCAGGCCCTCCTCAGCTTGCTGTCAGTTACCCGGACACGTGTGAAAATGAAGCAGTAAGCACCCTGGTCTTGGAACAGTCTCTTGCAAAGCACACGCTGCGGGGCCAGGGAGTGATGCGGCTGCAGATGAGGTAAGGAACAAAGCAGGAGAAAGCACGAGTGCCAGTCTCCGTGGCTTCCTGCAAGTATCCCGCCTGCAAAGTGGATTTATGCTATAGGGAGGAATTGAGACTCATACGGATGGATTTGTCTCTTGGTCTGGGAGGCAGTGAACAAACTTTGGTATTTTATCTCTTTTGTTTCAGTTTGTGGCAACACTGGTACATGTAGAAAAATGTGATGTGGGCTCTAAGGTAGAGATACTTTGGCTGGTGTGGTAACTCTGCATGCAGTGCTCCAGCAGCAGAATTGGAGTATGAATGAGAATACATTTCTGCTGCATGTCTGAAATGGGAATTTGTGCTGACGAGCGTGCTGAATAAAGATGGAGTGTGCTGGGGTCAGCTCTGTTCAGGAGCAGAGCAGTGCCCAGAGTCTTGTCTTTGGGCTGTCTAAACAATTAAGCAGAGCTACGTCTTTGTAGTTGGTTTCCTCTCAGCTTCCTTTTCTTGTCCCTTCTTCCAGTGACTGGTGTTTTCTTCACTAATCTTAATCTTAAAGGAAATTCGATGCCCATTGTGTGTTGTCACTCAAACGCTCGGTACCTGTGTTCTGCCCTGGGTACTGTTATGTTTAAAGGCTGTTGGGAAGAATCAGCAGAATGGTGAAAACACCTCAGAATGAAAGCTGCTTATCGTGAAGTGACTTACGGGAGAGTTCAAGGTAGGAAGAATACCAGGAGCCAAAAGATCAAAAGGCTTGATAGCGCTTCAGAAAGTGGCTTTTCCCTGCCTCTCTTGAATGGCTTCCTGTAGGATGCAGGCATCCGCACGTCTTTCACGCGGTTCCTGAAACTAACTTCTGCAGAGGCTGTGGGGCCAGGTGGATAATAATTAATGTCAGTGTCGGAGAGTCGCAGGGGGATGAGGGCGCGGGGGCGTTTTGTGGCAGACTCATTTTGCCAAGTCACGGCTTCTGTTGCCCCCTCTCCCTGAAGTGCGATTCAGGCGAAAGACAGCGGCGCTGGGTCTCAGCCTGAGGTTGCGTGTGCCAGCTGGCCAGCAGACTCTGCCAGGAGGGAGGCATGTCATCCGCTACGCAGCAGCTGATCTGAAAAACAGGTGCTCGGTGCTGCTTCTTGCTTTGCACTAGGGGTACCTGTTGTATCTCCTGGATTCTTTTGTCCTCCTGGAGTCTGAGTTCTTCTGACCTGGTGTCCATCACCACTGTTCACACTGGCAAGGACATAACAGGACGTTGGCCTGTAATCCATTTTCCATGTGTCTTCTGGGAGGACAGGAACCTTCCAGAGAAATTGTGGCTAGCCAGAGCTAGTGGCATTGACAAGTTTATACAGTTTTAATGCAGAATTGACTACAGCCCTTCTAATTTTAAGTTTTCCTATGTTTCAGTCTCAAGAGAATCAAGCAGCATCTTTTTTTTTCTTGGAAAATCAGAGCCTGATTATCCATAATAGCAATGTTTATTCCTTCTATCTTGTTTCCCTTGATTCGTTCTGCCATTAGCCAAATCCTGCTAACTGAGTGTGGCTTTGTGCATAGAGACATTTGTGAGAGGGGAGGGGCGATGCTGTGTTCACCCAGAGGGTCTGGGTTTCGCCAGGCAGTGTGGTACCCAAGACAGTGCTGAAGATAGCTGTGGTTCTATGGAGGCTGCACGGCCTCGCTGGGCCCCTCTTCAGTGCTTGACTGTCCTCTTGGGAAAAAATGCTTTTCTTGTATCCAGATCGACCTCCCTGTTTCAGCTGATGACCACTGCCCCTCATCTCCCTGCTGTGCATCTCAGCAAGGAGGTTGGTCGTTAACCGGCCATTTTAAGGCTGTGGTTGTGCCCCCCTAGGGTTTTTTGTGGTCCAGGCTGAGTAAGCACGCTTCCCTCAGCTTCATCTCACAGGTTGTGTGTGTCAGTCCCTAGCCATCCTGGTGGTCCCCTCTGGACTTGCTCAGGTATGTTGACGATAATCTTGTGGTAGGAGTCCGAAACTGGAGGAGGAATCCAAATGCAGTCTAATGAGTGCTGAGTGAAGGGCATTAACAGTGTTGCTCTGTTTCCTGACTGCTCCTCTGAGGGGCATCTGGGATGCTGTGGACCTCCCTGGCTGCCAGGGCGTGCAGCTTGCTCTTCATGGGGATTCCCAGCGTAGCAGAGCTGCTCGCCAGCCAGCCGGTCCTTAGAGGACTGTCCACTGACTTTGGCAGCAGATGCTTGCTGAACTCCCAGGCGTCTCGCTGCACTGCTGGCTGGTGTTCAGGCGGCAGAAACGCGCCTGAGACTCGACAGTAGGTAAATGTGTTCGGGTGAAAAGAGTGGGTCAGAGCTCGGCCTAGAGCACAGGCCCTGCGGAGTGCTGTGGCAGGCCTGGAGCTCTGAGCATAGCTAGCTGCCTGGGATTAATTTCTTCAGCACACCACTTGTGAAATTTCAGAAGGCGCTGGAATTCATTAAGGCCTAGTGTCACAGCAAGCCCCAAAAAGTGAGATTGAGTGAACTGTATGTGACATTTTAGTTTTTAAGGGATGAACTTGCTCGCATAGACATTTTAGCCAATTCTGTTATATTGCCGAAAGGTATTTGGAGATCAACCATCAGCCAAAAAAACCCACCTGTATAGGCTATAAATGAGTGCAGAGGCCTCAGGAGAACAGTGCTTGTGATGCTTTTTTGCTAAGACCAGAAACGTCCAGCTCGGATTCCTCAGGGTTATTACCAGGTGTATGATTCTGATTAAATATGTGTTTCGGGGATTCCGCAAACACTGCTTTTAACGTGATCCAGTTTTGCAGCTAGTCTTTCATAAGGCAGTTGCTGAGGTATACGAGTGTCTATTTTGCAGTGCTTAGGGGAGATCAGAGCCAGCGAGTCATCATTTTCTAAGCCTTTATCTGAGGGAAATGTCAGCTGTTTTACAATATTTGTGTCTTTACTTAGAGGCAGTAGGAAATGTGAAGAGAGTTTTAAGTGAAGGCTTGCTGAGGTAAGGCGTGTCCTGTCTGGCTTGGCAGAGTTACGCTCCAAATCTGTAGGAAGTAGTGGGTTTCCCTGTCAGAGTAGGCGGGACAGTTACGTATTCAACATCATGCAACAGAGAGAAGTGTGGATTAATGATGAGTGTTTATGCTTTTTATTACTAAAGAGATTGCAATGGGTGTTTCAGATCCCAAAGAAGAGAAGGAAGAGGAGGAAGTTTCCAGTGTCCTCAGCCACGATGCTCCTGTCAGCACAGCTAGGCCTAGCAGAAGCTGGCGCAGCAGCAGGTCAGCCACTGCAGCCCGCCAGCGTGACACTGAGAATTCGCGTGCCTCCAGATCCAAGACCGGTTCCCTGCAGCTCGTCTGCAAGTCAGAGCCAAACACAGACCAGGTTGAATACGGTACGTGAGAAGCTTGGCATGAAAGTGCCTGCAGACAGTCAGGTCCTGGGAACCTTTGAAGGGAGCTGGATGTGGGTGTAACTTTGTGAGCTGTGTGCAGGCTGTGGCTGGTACAGGCGTGGTGCCACTTGGTCACGAGTGCCTTCTGCCACCAGCACTCCTGGCACTGAATGTCGACGGAGGTATCTTGAGACAGATGAGCTCACTGCAGCGCACACAGATTGAAACCTAATGGTGACTTTTCCTTTCAGAGGTCACAGAAGAGCGTCGGTCCCCAGCTGCCGTCAGGTAGGAAACTCTTTATTTTGTTGTATTTCTTACTATTTAGTGTCTCGAGGAGAGAAAATAAGGGCCTGAGTTTTTTCAAAATAAGTGCTTCAGTGGAACGATCTGTGGGATGGATAGTAGCTCTGTTCTTGTTCAGACCTGGATCCTTGTGTTTGTAGTCTGGATTGCAGATGGACTGTGGACGTAAGGAGATGTTTTGGAGAAATTGATAGTAAGATTTGATCTGGGCTTTATTCCTTCAGGAGAAGATGCTGTAATTAGGGGGGTTCACAAGAGGCGACTGCTCTGCCAAGCCTGTCTGTTTTGGCTGTCATCATGCTCCTTAGTCAGTGCAAGCTGTTAGCCTTCCCCAGTCACGCTGGATGAAAGTGCTGCGTTAGTGTCTTTCCCATCCTAGGAAGTGAGGCATGCATATTCTTGCAGTAGTGCTTAAGCTGTTGCTGCTAAAGTCTTCTGTTCTCCTTTCCTCCCAGCAGTGATGATGAGGAGGAGATGCTCATCAGTGAGGAAGAAGTTCCCTTCAAAGATGATCCAAAAGATGAAACCTACAAGCCCCATCTAGAGAAGTATATTGGATTCTGTACTTACTGTGTTTTTAGATAAAAAAAAAAAAAATGTGACCTCTTAGTTGAATGAGCTTAACACAACCCAAAAAACGTGTGCTCATTGCGAAGGTGGAACGGCTCCCATTGGCCAGTGCTTTCTAAATATTGCCTACAGCTATCAGGACTGTTCTTCTCTAACAGACTAAAGCCTCTAGAGCCCTGCTGGCTGCCAGGTTCTTCCTTAATCCTTGTTGATACTTCTGCTTGGAAGTGGAACTTGATCAGTAGACCTGAATTTTGATCCAGTTCTTGCTTAAATCTTTGTAAAAAGCAGACAACGGGAAGAGTGTTGGAGTAATATGTTGTATTTGTATCTTTGTAGAGAAGCGCCGAAGCAAAGGAGAAAAGCTAGCAAGGGGAAGGAGGAAAAAGAGAAACAGAAAGAGATTAAAGTAGAAGTGAAAGAAGAGAGTGAGTTTCGGGAAGACGAAGAACCGCCAAGGAAGTGAGTAAAACTCTGCAGTTATGTGTAGCAGTGTGTATTGTATGTTTTGCGTTCTTGCTAGTGTACAACGGTGTTTTGTTGTTGTTGACTTCCCCCTTCCTCCGGGTCTTAAAGATAATAGGGCAGAACCTTTTGTTCTGACAGAAGTCCTGCTTCCTAGTATCTTGTGTATGTTCAGCAAGGGAAAATAAAGAGTTGGTATTTTTATTTAGTTTAAGTGGAGGGGGTTTTCTCCATACCATGGTTTGGTCAGCCTACCTGGATATGGCCATGCAGTGTGAAATACTTTAGAGCACTCTTAAAATTGGTTTATATTGTGGTGTCTGAAGTGGATTGGACTGTATTAGAAAGCCAGTCTGAGAAGGCAGCGTCTCTCCTGTTGCGTGCCTAGAGGCAGTCACGGGAATACTTTGTACATGTTGTGTGGTGAGTGACCTCTTTGTACGTTTGGGACTAGCATACCAGAGCTCACGAAAAAGCCTGTCTTCTCCCTCATTTTGGAGAAATAAAAGAACAAACTTTTGCTACCTAGTCAGTCACTAGTGATGTCAGTGGAGACTTGCAGCCTTTGGGTATGCTGTCACTGGAACTCAACACTGAAGTGTTCCTTCTGGCAGTTGTGGTGGATCGGATTTATGTTCTGTTCTTTGGGGTGGTGTGAGGGAGGAAGAGAAAAGCAGGTTTTGTACTCAAGCTCCTCTGTGAGCAGCTGGAACAAAGGGGGCTCCCTCTGCTGGTCTGTGCTGTGGGGCTCTGCACACCTTCCTTTTAATTTCTCTCGCTGTTTCTAATCAGCGGCAGAGCTGACTTTCATCGGAGAGGGGTAGGGATGCTGTTGAGAGCTTTGAGGCTTGTGGTTGTGTTGTTTGGATTAGACGCTGCTTTTGTGGATAATAAAACTTAGGCCTCTTCTGAAGGCTTGGCTTGAATGCTGAGTGCCTGTTCAGCACGTTACTGGTGTGGTCTGGCTGTCAGAAAGGTGTGTCAGTACAGTCCAGAGCAGACTTCCATCAATCTACTGTAAGTGTCTCTGCCACAGCACGATCAAGCAGGCACAGCGTTCTGGGCAGAGCTGTTGCTTGGGAGGTGTGTTTTACGTGTAAGTATAGGTCTGCTCAGCCAGAGCATAATTATTTCTTTTTTTTTTTTTTCTTGACAGGTGTATAAGCTGCTATAGTTAATTCAGAGGACTGTAAAATAGCTGCTAGATCATTAGTACTGTTCTCACTAGTCCTGTAGTTGATGTTTTTCACGTGGTATGAAATGTTACCCAACAGAGCAGAGGAAATAGGCTGCACCATCAATTCTGGGCTGTGTTGGCAAAATTAGTGTTTATAAAAAGTGTGGTGGGATATGGGAGAGGTGGTGAGAGTAAACCACATGAAGCATTTATTTCTCAAGAATGTTGCTTCCTCTGAATCTGCCTCCAGCTTGAGCTTGATTGATTTTTCGCAGTTAATGAAGCAATAGCTTGCTAACTGTCTGCAGCAGAAACTTAGGAGAGCAGAATGTGCTGATGTGCAGCCTGGAAAGGGATGAATTTAATTATAAGGTTGCAAGTTGTTTGGACAGTTGCAGGCTTCAAAGAAAAATATGAAGCATGTGATGTCTGGATTTTTTTTTTTTTTTTTAAATAGCCCTTCCTCACTCCATTGTGGCAGAAGAGTTAGTAGTTTCTGACTGCAGCCTGCTGGGCTGTGGCTGTCTGATACCTGTTTGCTGGTATCTACACAGTTGTGAATGGTGGGCCGAGACACACTCGAGCTAGGCAGCTGTGTTCAAAAGTGTATTGTACCCTAGACCTAGCAGGTAGTTGTGCAGCCACAGCCTCACTGTGTTGGCAGAGGCAGGGTGATCTGAGGTCTGCCACATGCCACCAAATGTCATGCAGAAAAAGGTTTCACCCAGGTACCAGAAACATGGGGACCACAGCTCCACAGGGAGCAGTCTGCCATGTGATGTTGCAGTTCTGCAGAATGCAGGGACAATTTGCACGGAGGCCTGGTTACTTAACTTCTTTAGGGAACCCGCTGTCTGTTACAAGACCATTTCCTTAGAAACTCTTCAGGTGTTTCTCCAGAGCAGGTAGCTGACTGGCCAGAGCAGCTGACTTGCTGGGTGGGGTGTTACCTTTCAGTCTAAAGGTGTAGAGAGTTCTGTAGTATTTCTTATAGCATGCTCCTGCTTTATAGTATACACTTCAAAAACTCTGCCCACTACCAATGTAAAGAAGCTTCTTTGAGTTCTGTTTTTATAACCCTATTGCAGGAGGGGAAGGAGAAGAAAGGATGACAAGAGCCCAAGGCTGCCCAAGAGAAGGTAAGTGAACCGCTCTACTCAGTTCTGTTCTGAAGACTTGCTTCCCTTGTGTCCTACACAGAGATCTTGATTGTCTCAAAGCCGTCTCTCTTGCACAGTATAGAAATCTGCCTTAAAAAGAAAAAAAAAAAAAGGCATGCCTGGACATCCCTCCTTTCCTTCCTCCTTCTCCCTCTCTTCTCCAGGTTTGATTTCTTCCAACTGAACTAGCCTCCTCCCCACCAGCTTCTGACTTGATCCCTAGCCTGGCCTTGCCTGGCGATAAGGTTCTGGGAACTCTGTCTCCTGGGGTTTACTCAGCTCTGAGGAGAGCCCTCAAGTAGTGCTAGGAGGGGAGGGAACTCTTGGACAGAGTCTCTATCAGCATAGCCCAACAGGAATATTGGAGCAGTAGTAATCCTTTGCTCTCACGTCACCGAGCTGCACTTGCACTTATTTATCTTGCTGCTGCCCTGGCTTCAGGTGTGTCAGCTAACCACTCTGCCTGTTTCCTTACGGACTTCTCAGGAAGAAGCCTCCGATACAGTATGTCCGCTGCGAGATGGAAGGCTGTGGCACAGTCTTAGCTCACCCACGTTACCTGCAGGTTGGTTGAGATTTTTCGCTTCCCGAATGGCATATGTGAGGGCAGGGAAGGGCCACTTGGAACAGGCGTCCTCCACTGGCACTGAACCATTCCTTTCTCACTTTTGTCTTTTTGGTAGACTTGATCAGTTGTGGCCAGTTGTGGACACATGTATCTCTATCTGTCCTGTTGCTAGATGTCCACATTTGTTTGGTTTTCTTCTCTCAATGGAGAGCAAACCCTTTGTGGCATAAGGGTGTCTTGCCAGTGGTTGGGGTCTGGTGGCCTGCTGAAGGGCCATCTGGGATGGATGCATTTCAGCTGTTCTCTTAGCCATGTAAGGAGAGAGTTTACAACCTTTCGCTCTTCCTTTGCAGCATCACATAAAGTACCAGCACTTGCTGAAGAAAAAATATGTGTGTCCTCATCCCTCCTGTGGTCGGCTCTTCCGACTCCAGAAGCAGCTCCTGCGGCATGCCAAACACCACACAGGTACAGGGAGGTGGGAAATAGGAACTCCTCTCGGGTCAGCGAACAGAGAGGGGGAAAAAATGCCAAGTCCTCTAGGAGGGTGAAGTGAAGGCAGGTGGCACAGATTTGCAGCAGCAGGGTATTATTTCCTTCTGGACTACCATCTTTTAAGGAAATGAAAGAAATAGCCTATGGAGTTTTCAGTTCACCCCCTGGCAAGTACCACTCAGGGGTTCTGTAGAGAAATAAACCAAGCCAAGATTTATCCTGATTTGCCAGTCCTTCAATACTGGTCAGAATGGATAATTAGCTCTTAGAGTTTCCAGGTCAGCTGCTGTGGTACTGTGGGACACCTCCTCCTTTGCTATGCCTGCTGGCCTCCCAGCACTTCTAGTTCTGCTACTTGTTGGGCAGCTTTAGCTGCAACATGTGAGAGCTGGTGAGGGGAGCAGGTCTGCGGGAGAGTAATGCTCCAACTGGTGTTGCTTTCTAGATCAAAGGGATTACATCTGTGAGTACTGTGCCCGGGCGTTTAAGAGTTCTCATAACTTGGCGGTGCACCGAATGATCCATACAGGCGAGAAGCCCTTGCAGTGAGTACCTCTGCCTGTCTCTTGCTCTCCTACTTTGAGGGACCCTTGGATGCACCTGTTCTTGGACTGCACCAAGAGCAGGGGCAGCTCTGAAGTCAGACTGGAACCTGTTCTGGGTGTCCCAGCTCCTTAAACGCACACCTGTAGGAGTGCTTGAGCTGCCACTTGTCCCGTCTGCTCCTTGAGGCGGTATCTCAGTAGAGATCTGGGGTACGTAAGCCCTCCACAAATAGAACTTGCAGAGCTGGAGCTATGGTGACGTGCTGTTTTAGTGAGCCCGTGCTGTTCTCCTGGGCCACCTTTTTCCTACTGCTGTCCTCACAAGCATGTGGGAATGTCCCTGTGTCGTGACCTCCCCTTTCTCCCCTGCCAGGTGTGAGATCTGTGGATTCACCTGCCGGCAGAAAGCTTCCCTCAACTGGCACATGAAAAAGCACGATGCGGACTCCTTCTACCAGTTCTCCTGCAACATTTGTGGCAAGAAATTTGAGAAGAAGGACAGCGTCGTGGCCCACAAAGCCAAGAGCCATCCTGAAGTGCTTATTGCTGAAGCTCTGGCTGCCAACGCAGGTGCCCTGATCACCAGCACCGACATCCTGGGCGCTAATCCTGAGGCCATCGCACCACCCACCGACGGCCAGGGCCTCCCCCTTCTTCCCGACCCCCTGGGAAGCGCTGCCCCAGCAGACTGCCTGCTGCTGAACCCTGAGGGGATGCCGAAGACGTACTGCGGTGGGGCGGAGCGCGTGAGCCTGGTGGCTGACGGCAAGCTCTTCGTGGGCGGCGGCAGCAGTACAAACCCGGAGGGGCTGGTGATGAACACAGAGATCCTGGGAGCCACCACAGAAGTGCTCATCGAAGATTCAGACTCCACTGGACCCTAGTGGGTGGGGAGCATGTGGGTGCTGGGACAGTTTGGACTATATTTAAAAGGAGTTTAAAAAAAAAAAAAAAAGACCAGACACTTACTGAAAGAGAGAAAAGCTAAACAAAACTTACAATACTAGTAAATAACCGAAGGGTCTGCTCCCCGCCAGTGCGGATCACAGCACATCCTCTTTCTCCCAAGAACTTCTCTCTCTCCCAGTGCTCCTTTGTAGAAGGGGCACATGCTGCCATTACCAGAGCAAGTTGGATTGAGTGAGGGATTTCTCCAAGGGGGGGGGGGGGGGGGGGGAACTGCTGAAACTCTTCACTCTACCCAAAGCAGATGCCTTTCTGGCACCTTGACGTA
Source organism: Tetrax tetrax (assembly GCA_009806455.1). Taxonomy (NCBI): domain Eukaryota; kingdom Metazoa; phylum Chordata; class Aves; order Otidiformes; family Otididae; genus Tetrax; species Tetrax tetrax. The sequence continues at coordinate 16,447 of WHYT01013105.1, forward strand.
GCCCAACTCGCACACTAGAAAGCATTTGATATGCTCCGGACAAGTTTCTCAAGACTCGGTCTCGCCCCTGGTCCCGACTTCTATGCACCGCTGCACTCTGATCCTTGCAGTCTCATTCTTCCTCCTGGGGCTGGGAGTTTGGCTTGGCACTTTAGGCCCCCTCAGCAGGGTGAGCTGTGAAACGGCGCACGTCCCTCTCCCCACCGCGCTCCTCTGCTCCGGCTCTGGCAGGAAGTTGAGGGAACGCCCTGGCTCATAGATCATGTTTGCTTAGAGAGGCCCGGGGGCTACGGGAGCCCTGCGTGGGAGAGGCAAGGAGGAGCATCCTAGTTTGACGACAGTAATTTGCACTTTGAACATGTTTCGTTTTTGTGTTGTGGTAACAAGATTCCTTATTTATTGATTAAAAAAGGGTCGATTATTTTTTAGGTGTGTTCTTAGGGCGTGGGGTAGAAGGGGTTCAGGCTGTTTTCCGTAGGCTCCTTCGCACTAGCGAGCTGCAGGGAGCACGTCATGCCATCGTAACAGCGGCTGGGAGAGCTGAGGTGAAGGCAGGGTTCTGGAGTCAGATGTCTCTCGCAGCTTTTCCAGGGTAGAGGGAGAGCCCCTGAAGAAGAGCCTGTTTGCAGTGGGAGTCTCTGCAGCGGCGTTTTAGCAGGAGGATGAGGTGAGTGACCAAACAGCTGGTGGTCATCTCCCTCCCTCCCTCCCAGGTCAAGGTGAGCTCCTTGCATTAAATGCTCTTTTTGCCTCCCCCTTGCTCCCTAGCCTTTCAGGGAAGAACATCGTTAGCCAGGAACTTGTTCTCATGACTTAGGACAGTTGTAAGCTGCTTGCTGCTGGGGGATGTTGTGCTCCTCATCCAACTCTGCCTCCTCTCCAGGTCGGAGCAGCAATACAGAAGCCGGGACTGGGTACGGTTGTCTCGGGCTTGTTTATGCAAGGCAATAGACTGAAGCGGGACTAAGGGGCTGTCAGCTTCTCCCCACGTTTTGGGGGCAGGGAGTGTTCTCAAAGCTGCTCTCTTCTGCCCAAACACCCCTGCTTTCCATGAAATGTGGCAGTTTGTGTTGCCGGCTGGTGTAGTCAGGACAGCTCTGAGCCCTTGGAAAAGTTTACATAGGAAATGTGTCTGCTATGGAGACTTGGATCTTTTTGCTCTGATCTGAAACTTTGTGTGGAGATTCAGTGGCCTTGAATTCGTAGTATTTTTGGAAGAGGTGAAGAATAACCTGGGCTTTTTGTTTGCTTGTTTTTACAGTTGGGTTTATGTGGTTAGGAGCAGAGCTGAAGCATCTTGTCCGAGCACAAGGTCAGCTGAATTGGTCTGTAGCACACAGCAGCTAGGCAAAATTGGGTTCCTGGGGTCTGGAGAACAGCAATAAAACGTGGAATTTAATTGGAAACTTTTTACAGGAGACTGACTCTAAATGCCCACTCTGTCCCCTACACTGCCTGGAAATCCAGCTGTGGCCCAAGCCTGACAGCTTTATTGAGCCGTTTGTCCTGATTTGCCCCCTCCCTTCCCCCCTTACACCAATATCTTTGTCAGAGCAAGTTGAAACACTTCTGGTGTCGGGGCAGTTTGTGGGTGAACAGTTTGCAACCCTGGTGTCTTATGCCCTGGGTGTGGGCATCCCATGTTCTTGCACTGTGGCAGCAGTGTGGCTTCTGTGCCTGCAGGAGATGCGTCCAGCCATGAGCCTCTCCAGGAGATAAGGATGAGGGCCCCGCGTACCTGAATGTGGTTCTCCCGGGACAGTGCATGTCAGGTCTGCGGTGGTACGGTGCTAAACTAAATGAGCTTACTCGGTCGGGATGATCAGTTTCTTGCTTGGATCGAATTATTGTGATTGCCTGCAGGAAGCTCTCAGGTGGCCAGCCAGGCCCCTCCCCTGGCAAACTAAAGAGAAATGGCACAACGGGAAGTGTTCAAACCTGACTGGCGGTGTCACCCCCCAGCAGTGTGGGCCTTCTGTCCCGGGAGACCTGGGGCTGGCCGAGCCACGTTGTGTGGCGGCACGTCTCCTGGCCTGGATCCCAGCACTTGTGTGGTGAGGGCTGGCCACATCACCCCAGCGCTGCAGACCACTGCTGGAGCTGCTTTGTGTGTCCTGCCGCTGCGCCCCGTGGGAGGTGCGGAGTGGCAGAGCCTTGCACAGAACACTAAATGGAGAACTCGGGGTTTTGTTTTCGAGGGATGGCACTAAAATGCGTTTGGGTCGAGGGTTTGCTCACCTCTGGTGATGCAATGGCACCTGTCCGGGAGGTGAGGGAAGCAGCCTCGTCCTGCGGCTGCCCCAGCTGCCCTGAGCGGAGCAGAGTCTGCCATCAGCTGCATTTCTGGGATGCAGGATCGAGCAGCTCATGTCCTTCCCAGCCCAGACACCTCTGATCCCTGCCACTCCCCACCTCCTTCCGCGCACACCTCTCCCAGCTCTCCTTTTTCTGGTTTCAGCCAGTTGCCTGTCCTCTAACCGCAGCCTGCTAACCCCTGGTGCAGGAGAGACTGGTGTAGCTCCCTTCCCGCTCCCCTTTGAAACCCTAAAACTGACACAGTGCTCCTGCAGCTCCTCCCCCGATGTTGCTCCTTCACTCGCATGCAGTTTGCTTCAATAAATTATTGTAGTAGTTTGCAATAAACTTTTTTGTATTTTTTCCCTGTATTTATTTTTTTCTCCTCCTGGCATGGGAAGGGAGGGGGTGCAGAGCCCTTCACCTGCCTTCGGTGCCCCGGAGAGCGTGGGAGAGCTGTGCCCTCCGGTGGCCCTGGGGTGCACGCAGGGTTTGGGCCCGGGGCTACCAGCCGGACCGGGGGGCTCCCGGACTTGGCAGCACTTTCTGTAGTAGCCACCAGGTGGCAACGACGGTGTTGGGTTGGCCACCGGCCCGCGGAGCTGGGGCTGGGGAGCTGGGGCGGTTCCTGAGCCAGACTGGGGCAGGGCTCTGTGTGCTGTGGTACTAAAGGGAAACTGCTTTTCAGGTCCTGGATTTTTTGTTTGTTTTTTTTTTGTGTTTTTTTTTTTTTTTTCTCTTAATTGGGTAGTACATAACCAAAATAAACGTACTGAGGAAAAAAAAAAACCAACCGAAAGGGCTGTTTTTGTCTTGATGCACGCAGCTCAGCCGTGGTGGGTGGCTGGCGTTGCCCTGGGGTGGCTGGGACCTCCCCCCTGCTCTACGGGACTCCTCTGGGAAGGTGGACTCTGCACCTCCCCAGTCCCACGCAGCCATGGGCTGTAGGAGGGCTGGAGGGGGCCAGGACAGGCCCCTACAGCCTTCTGCTGGGGTTTGGGTTGCAGCCCAGCCTGCAGCCAGTGCTGGATCTCCAGCCTGGGGGCGTCCCTCCGTCCCTCCCTGGCGAGCCCCAGCTCTCTGCCCTGCTCAGGCCCAGCCTGCGCTGAGATGTTGAGCAACACCGGGCCTCTGCTCGCCTCTTCCCGGCAGCAGTTTTCCCGCACTCTGGCGTGAGCCGGGGGATTAGTGTGCTGAGAGGGAGGAATGGGTCAGAGCTGGGGCTGGGAGCCTGTTGCTGCTGGGCAAGACCGTTCTGGGCAAGGTGCTTGGAGTAGCAGAGCATGGGGGGAATTAGGGAAATAATCTGTTGCTGTTGATCCCAGAGGCGGGAATTTGCAGTGTCGTGCCAGGCTTCAGGCGCGGAAGAGGGGGAGAGCCAGGCCAGCGGACGTGTGAGTGGAGCTCCCAGCTGGAATGCACCAGCTCAGCAAGGGATTGTCCTCCCTGGGCCGGGCAGGCGCTGTGCCTCGAGCCTGGTGCCCGTGACAGCTGCCCAGGCCATGGCGGCAGCAGACAGCCCCTCGGCCGCCCTCCGGCACCACGACCTGTGCACCCGAGGCATCCGCCTGGCTGGGAAGATGCGCGCGGATGTCGTTGATCTTCTGGACACCTATGTGAGTTTGCCCTGCTCCCTCCAGCCGCCCGTGGGGCTGGGAGTGCTGGTGGGGTGGCTGCCACTACCGGGGTCTGGAGGGCTCCTGGCAGCTCTGCTGGGGCAGGAGGGCTCTGGCCCACGGCAGAGATGGGGAACGAAATGCTGCCAGTATCCAGGCCTTGATGCTGCCGGCGAACCTCCAGCACCTGGCCTTGCGCTGCCTCAAACGCGTCCTGGCCAGCACTGAAGCTCAACCGGGGCTCCCTGGAGGCAGTCCTGGGAGGGGCAGGCCGGGGGATACCCCCGTTTCTCCTGCCACCGCTGATCCCCAGCTGCTCTTGCCCCGCAGGTGGAGAGGCAGGGCTTAGACGCCTCCGTCAGCGTGACAGCGGTGGAGGGGGTGCCGGCAGCAGCGGTGGAGCGCTGGGATGAGCAGACGGGGACCCAACGGCTGCTGGAGAACCTGGCGGCGTACCGGGCCTTCCGGGCCCTGCTGGCGCAGATGCTGGAGGAGCAGCAGGAGCAGCTGGGTGAGGCCGATGCTGCCCTGGGCCCGGCGCTGGCGGCCGTGCTGCTCCAGGTCTCCGCCTTTGCCTACCACCTTGAGGAGCTGCTGCGGCTGGAGAGCCGTGGGCTCCCGAGCGAGGAGGCGGCTGCCCCCCCCCCACTCTCCCACCTCGGCCTCTTTGAGAGGAAGCTGTGGGGCCTGGGGGTGCTGCGGGAGCTGGCCCAGTGGGCTGTCAGGTCTGCGCGGGACCTGCGGCAGCTCGCCAAGCCCAGCCTGGGCAGCAGCTCGGCCCCCAGCCCAGCTGAGAGCCCCTGAAGGCAGGTGAGGGGGGGGGGGGGTTGGCTCCTACTGGGGCATAGCAGGGGGCTCCTTGCCCAGCCGTGCGGAGGGCTGCTGATGGCAAAGGGGGTTGTTCAGGGTGGGGGGCAGATGGAAAGGACCATGTCATTAAGCCCTGGGCCCCTTACACTTTTGATGCCACTCCCTGTGGGCCCCTTTCCCTGTGGGGAAACTGAGGCACGGGCCTCACTGCACCTCCCCAGGCAGGGAGACCCTCAAGGGTGGCTGGGGCTCTGCCAGCTGGGGGGATGGGATGATCCCTGGGGAAGCGGCTTTGCTGGTGACCCCAGCAGGCTGTAGCGGTGCTGGCCTTGTCTTTGAAATGCAGCCACTGCCCAGCTTGCTGTGGCCAGGTGCTGCTTCCGGCAGACAGAAGCTGCCTCAGGGCTCTTGCAGAGCCAAAAAAGGGACAGAAAATACCGTCTGGTGAAAGGAGTCTTGGGACCGGCCCCCCAGCTGCAAGACGTGAGGCTTCGCCTCCTTCATGTGGACTCTCTTCTGCCTAGCTCATATTTTCTGCACATTGAATTTCTGCTTTAACTGCCCGGGGGCTTTTTCGGGGCGGGGAGGGGTGTGGGCGTATGATCAGGAGGGGATTTCTTAGCCACTCGGACAAGGTTAACAGAGAGGATCTTTTAACTGAAGGCCGTGATTCAGAAGACCCTCTGCAAGAAGGTTTGTGCCTCCAGGGATTATTTTGGGACTGGAACCAGCACAGAGGACTAAACAGCCCCAACCACACCGCTCACCCTGTAAAGGGCAATGCCGTGAGGTTTCACAGCTGCCCAGGCTGCGGTTTTCTTGCTGAATGGATGTGATGGCCGCTGACTGCCAAGCGAATAAAAGGGCTGGGAAATCTACCAGGGTGACGTGACTTCTTGGGGGAGGTGGAACAGTGGGGCTCAACCTCACCAGAGAACCTGGGCTACCCCATTCCCACCTCAGGGAAGGGTCAGTCCTGGCGGGGTGAGAGGTTTGGGGTGGATGGGACTTGCTGGGAGGCCACGGGGAAGATGAAGGAGCTGGGAATGAAGGAGGTGGAGGTGGCAGGAGGATGAGGAGGAGGTGGATTGTGCCTCGTCCTGGTGTGGCCGTGCCTTCCTCCCTGACTTCTGAGAGGGAAGGCAAGACAGGAGTGGGGACACCGAGGGCACGGAGTAGGGAGGAGGCTGGGGACAGCCCTGGCCAGGCCTGCACAAAGTGGCTTTGTTTGGACGGTGGTGGGTGGACCGGGCACAACGCTTGCCCCCGTGCCAGCGGCGTCTGCAC
>WHYT01013105.1:23073-35780 GCA_009806455.1 Tetrax tetrax
AAGGTGACGCCAAGGCAGGGCCCCCAGTGCCCACCCCACCCGCCACATCGGGACAAACGAGGCTGAAGGGCTGGGGCTGTCCGGTGGGGTTGGCGCAGGGTGTTTTGGTGGTGCCCATTTATTTGTGGGTGACGCTCAAGTGTAAGAATGTGCACCTTCTTCATCGCCACTTATTGCCTGACCTCAGCTTTGCGGATCAGACTGGATTATTTGCAATGTTTCTACTTCCCTGCGTTTGGGAATAACAATTTCTGGCCTTTATTTTTTTCAGGATTAGTCAAAGTCCCTGGGAAAGGGACTTTCCCAGCAAGGATTTCTCTCTCCCAGTCTTGTCTGCTTTGTTGCTTGAAGCCGACTTGCTTTTCTCCCCTTGCACTCTCGTGCTCAGCAGTGGCCTGGTGCTCACATCCTCACCCGCACCTCACCCGCACCTCGCCCACCCGCTCACATCCTGCCCCTCACCTTCCCGAAGGCGGGCACACACATCTCAAGTGCCACGTGTCCGTCTTCGAACCTCACAATGCCAGCGGGCGGGAACCGGCTCCTTCTCTCCCACCGCAGTAGCCCGGGTACGAGGTGACCTTCACATGGCCGGGGGGCCGGCCCCAGCCCTGGCACAGGTCCCTGCTACACGATCCTTCCAGATCAGCTGCTGGCGGTGCTGCGAGCTGAGCTCAGCCTGCTGCAACCGTGCTCCAGGAGTCGCAGCAGCAACGGGGATTGAAGGCGGACGATGATGTTGCTACAAGGCCTTCCCTGGCCTGTGCTGATTAGCATAAATCGCCACTTTTACAGCCTTCCTTCTTCCTTGCTATTTTGCCAGCGACACTGGGCGCGTCTATGTTCGCAAGGCACCCGCAATGCTTTGAAATGGCCACCATAACCAAAAACAATGTAAAAAAGGAAACCACGATCCAAACCTCCATGGTCTGGCTGAGCAAGAGGCTCCAGGTCTTGAGCTTTCCCTGCCAGCAAGCTCCCACCGTGCAGTAGAGAGGTGGTGATATCTGATGATTTTGGAGACAGAGATGAAGAGCGTGAGGGGAGGACAATCGTACCCATGTGGCTAATGCCACTGAGGACCCTGAATGGCCTCCTGCAAACTAAAAACCCAACAAAAAGTCATCTGAGATTGTGTGCTTTGGGAAGAGAGAAAGGGCTTGCCATGCTGGTCGGAATGGGCAAGGGGCGGAGGGAGGCTGAGCTCCCGAATTGTAGCAGGGAAGAAGCCACTAAAACCAATCCATGGATTAATTTACTTTTGAAAAATAAATGTTTGGGCTTAACACATAGCTGGGTTAGGCATGCTTTGTGGGATTGAAAAGGTTTTAAGCCGACCGAGGCTGCTCCTTGACCTCAGGCATGCCCATACTTGGGTGCTGGCATAAGCACTGGGTGCCAGGAGAGAACGAATTCACCCCTCACCCATTGTGCACGGAGGACAGGCGGGGTTTAGCTGTGCCAGTCCCACCGGCTCACCCATCCCCTTGCACCGTCCTGTGCCAGTAATTGCAGCACTGGCTCTGACTTTTTGATCCTGAGCCAGGGCAGGGGAGGGAGTGTTCAACAACGCTTTCCTTTTTAACAGCAGGAAAACCTTTTCTTCCTTCTTGAGCCAGCAAAAAGGATTTTCCTGGGTTTCCCCATCATGGCCTTGGCTGCACTTGTCCGCCCCAAAGAGGCAGGTGAAAACCAAGAGGAGTGGCCACCATGCTGCCTTCCTGGGAAGGGCTGGGAGCCCTTCCTTCTTGCAGGAAAATGTGCTTCAAGCGTGGCCCTCGAGGGCGAGCTGGAAGGAGAGATTTGCTCAAACTTTTGTGGTTTGCCTTCTCTCTCACCACAGCGCTTGCCAGCTCAGTTAGTCTCCACTGGTATCTTCCTCTTTTTTTTCCTCTCTTCTTTCCCCCCTCTGTTTAGATCTTGCCAAATGGTTTCTCACAAGCGCTGCTGGCAGGCACTCTACAGGCTGACCAGTGCCTGGCAAACAGGTTTGTCAGGAGAGGAGCTGCACCTGCCTCCGCAGCGTCCTGTGTCCTGGGGATGAGTCACCTCCTGAGCTGACACGGACCCTGGAACAGGGGATTTGCCGGTGCTGAGAAACCCACGTGTGTGGGACACGGATGGAATTTGTGCAGTTCTCCTGGAACCAAGCAATGATATTTTGTTTAATATCCAAGAAGATAAGTGTTCTGTGTGTCTGAGCACAGCAGGCACAGGAGCACCAGAGGAGGTGAGGCCTGATGCTGGCCTTGGCCTGTTGCTGACATCCTGCTGCTCAGGGCTGCCCTGCGATGCCGCTCGTGGAGCTCAGAGGAAGAAGCAGCTCAGGATTAACACCTCTTTGCGGCTGTGGGGAAGGGCCAGTACCAGCTGCTCTGGTGCCAGGGAGTCCCCGTAAAGCAGAGGCGCCTGTGTCACAGCGCCAGCGGGTGCATGTGGGTTTTGGTCGCACCGGTTTTGGTTTGCGCAGCAAAGCCACTGTGCCGCCAAGGCATGCATAACTCAGAGCAGCATCCTGAAGGATCCGCAGCCTCACACCAGCCTGACGCTGCATGCCATCTCCCCAAAAAGCACTTCCCAGGGAAGCTGGACTGTGGCAGGCAGCTGAGAGAACCGGGGTACCGGAGCGGGGGTTATGGGCCGGGTGCCCCTCGAGGCGGGTGGCGATTTCGGGCTTTGAACCCGTTTTTATGCGTGATAGGCCACGGCCGGAGGCAGCTCGCCGGGCTCGTCCCTGCAGCGCCCGAGGAAGGGGTGGCTGAAGCTGCCGGGCCACCCCTCCGTGTCCCAGGGATCCGGCCCGGGGGCGGCCTGGGGTCGGGCACGCAGCTCCCCTCGCACCCCGACCGCGGCTGATGGCGGGGGTGCGCAAGGCGGGGTGCACACGGGGGTCCCCCTGCAGCACCCGGGCTGCAGTCTCGATTAGGGGCGCGGGGAGCGCCGGGGAGTCCTTGGGCTGCAGCGTGGGGGTGCAGGGGGCACTGAGGCAGTCCCAGGAGTGCCGGCAGGGGCGCGGGGGCACCGGGGGTCCCGGGATGGGGTACGGGGTCCGCGGCGCACGCACAGCTGAGCCGCTCCACCCCCCACCTCCCCCGGGCAAGACGGGAATGGTTTCTCCCGGCCGCACCTCCCTCTCCTCCCCGCGCCCTCGGCACCATGCCCGTGGCCGCCGCGCACTGGGCCGAGCATGATGACGTCAGCGGCGGGGCGGGGCGGAGCCGCCTCCCGGCTGCCGCCGCCGCCCGGGGAGCGGCGCTGCGGTCCGCGCGGCGCTGAGGGGCGGCCTCGCCTCCGCGCCCGCTCGGCGGCCGGCCCCGGGGCGGGGGCGGGCAGAGCCCTGCGCCGCGCCGAGCATGCGAGTGCCAGCGGGGCGGGCTGCAGCGGCCGCGGGGCGTCTGCGGCGGCCAGCCGGAGCCGGAGCCGGAGGCGGCGGGCCGAGGCGGCGGAGCCATGCTGCTGGCCTCGGCCGTGGTGGTGTGGGAATGGCTGAACGAGCACGGGCGGTGGCGGCCCTACAGCCCGGCCGTCAGCCACCACATCGAGGCGGTGGCCCGCGCCGGGCCGCGGGCGGGCGGCAGCGTGGTGCTGGGCCAGGCCGACAGCCGCCTGGCGCCCTACATCATCGACCTGCAGTCCATGCACCAGTTCCGCCAGGACACCGGTAAGTCAGCCCGCCGCACGGCCGGCCCCTGCCCCGGCTGCCCTGCCCGGGCCCCGCGCCGGGCTCCCCGGGCTGCCGTTGCGCCGCTTTGCGCCGCTTTGCCTGGCCTGCCTGGTCGCGCCTCGCACCGGGCTCCCCGGGCTGGGCTTGCACTGCTCGGCGCTGCCGGGCCCCCGCCGCCCGAGGGTCCCGGCCTGGCATCGCGCAGCGCTCCCCGCTCTAGAGCTGCGGTGCAGCGGGCTGCCCTGCCCTGCCCAGCCCAGCCCTGCCCGCGCCGCTCCGCGCTCCCCGCCCGGCACTCGCGGGGCTGTGCCGCCGGGTCCGGTCCGGGGCTGCCCTGACCCGGTCCCTCGTCGCTCCGCGCTGCTCGGGGTTGTGGTGCCAGGCCCCGTCCTGCCCTGCCCGGTCAGGTGCTTTCCCGCCTGACGCGACTGATCTGGATTTGCTCTTCGTTTCCAGGTCCCCTATTGCATTGCACTGGTTGGGCAGAGTGGTGCTGTGCAGCGCTGCGCTGCTAGGTCCGGTGTTGCACAGTGCTGCCTGACCTGGAATTGCATTGCACAGTGTTGCACAATGCTGTGCTGCCGGGTCCCAGGCTGCATTGCACTGCCTGGTCTGGAGCTGGGTTGTACTGCACTGCCTTTCACAGCTCCGTGTTGCATTGTGCTGCCTTGCCCTGCGTTACGTCCCGTCCACTGCTCTGCCGTCTCGTTGCTGTCTGTACTGCGCTGTGCTGCTGGGTGCTGCGCTGCATTACACTGCCTGATCCTGGATTGCGTTGCCTGGTCCCATACTGCATCTGTATTTGTCCTGCACCACCCTGCTCCTCGCACACAGCTCTGCTCCTTACTGCCCAGCTTGTGTTATGTCTTCCCGCTTGGTTCCCAGGTGCTTGCCTTATCCCACGCTGCCTGACCCTGCCTGTGTGTTTTGAGGGGGGGTCCTGCTGCCCAGCCTCCTCATGGGCCCTGTGGCACACTGCGGCCTTTTCCTCTTTCCAGTCTACAGTCCCTTTGTGCGTGGAGCCTGTCCCCTGCCTACCCTGGTCGGGGCCCTGCCTCGCTATGCCCAGCTCCCTCTGTGCTACCTCTGAGCTGCCATCAACCCCAAAGGCCTGGTGCTGTACCACGCTTGGGGGCCAGATTCTGCCCTGGGTCATGGCAGCCCATGAGGGTGGCCCGGGGTGGGGGCACAGGCAGGTGGGGGGATGCTCAAGGAGGGCACTGGCAGGTGGGGGGTCCCCAGGGTGGTGGCTTGGAGAGGTAAAGGGGAATATTTGGGAATGGGGGGGCAGTGAGCGGGCATGGGAGTTCCCAGGGTGGTGGGGGTGTGAAGAGATTCCCCCCATGTGATGGGGCATATATGGCCCTGGGGGTGTCTGGGATGTGGGGTGAGGCACCTGTGGGGGAGAGGTTGGTGCGCGGGATTTGTGCCCCCTTGACACCCCCTTGATGGCCATGGGAAGGGGACCAGCCAACGTCCCTTGTCCCTGGGACAAGGGGCGCTGGGTGCAGTGGGATGTCCAACACCTTTCTTTGTTCTCCTTCCCCCAGCAGCATCGGGGGCTGACGAGGACCCTCCCCTGCCCTGGGGATGTGGGGACAAGGGACCTCTGCAGCAGGGCTGGGGGCCAGCCTCTGAGGGCTATTGTCGCAGGGGGAGGAGGCCTGAAAGGAGGATTGTTCTGTCTCTCCCTGGGTTGCTGGGGATGTTGGTATTTTGGGTCATTAAACAGCTCTGATTTGGGGGGGTCGCGACCCTGGCAGGCCCTGAATAGCTATTGTCCCTTTTCTTCCTCTGCTGAATGGGAGGCCGGCTGGCTGCGCTGGGCTGGGGGAACGCATCGCGTTCCCACACCACCGCCCGGGGACCGCCAGATGCCGCATGCCGCCGCTGCTGCCCTCCCCACCTCATGCCGGATTAGGATAAATCACTGCCCCGCTACCCTCCGGCCCCGCTTTGTGCTGCCAATGCTGGCGGCTTTTCTCCCCCGGGGGGGGGGGGCCCTTCGCACGATGGGAAGGAGTGGCCTGGCTTGCCCGGGGTGCAGCTGCGCCCCGTTCTCGATAGCAGGGTACTCGATGTGTGCGTGTCCTTAGTGCTAGTAAATAACTTTTCCCTTTCAGCCCACTTTTTTTTTTTGTGGGAGGCAGTCCTGTGTGGGGACAGGGTAGCGTGGCTGCTCCCAGTGGAGAGGTGGGGGTGAAAAGGGACTGAAATTCTTGCAGGCTTTGCAAGACACGTGGTGAAAAGCTAAAGAAGCTGGCTTATTATTTCTTCTCTTTGAGCTTTCTTGTGCGTACCACTGGCAGCTGGGTCGAGCCGTGGGGTTTTGCAAAAGAGCGTGGAGGCAGTGATGCTTTTGAGCTCATCCCACCTATGAACCAAGCAACTCCAGGCACTAGTAGCATGCTTGCGATGGGACCCTGAGGTTGAGCCCAGCCGCTTTCAGCCTGCCCTGCGGTGCTGTGAAGTATCCCGAAGAGGAAGGCTTTCTCCTCATTGTAGGAGTTTCCAAAATTTGCATCCATGCTTTGATTGCGTCCTAGTCGACGGGGAGCAGTGGGAAGGGAAACGCCTAGCAAAAATAAGAATGCGAGCCACAAAGCCTTTGTGCTTTGTGCTCTCATCCTGCTATTAACGCTCGCTGATGGGGGAGCAGGAGCTGGGTACAGGGCCCCGCTCAGACTCCTTTGCTCAGCCTTGCAGGGTTTTTCCCTGTGCTACAGGCTGGAGTTTTGTCATGGACCAGTTTGACAGCTGCCGATGTTGGGGCTGGTGCAAGCTACGTTCCCTTGCACACACAGGTGCCTGTGCATGTCGCTGCTGCAGGGCTCAGAGCTGCCCCTTAAATCTGTTATTCCCCTGTTTGAGCTGAGACGGAAACAGGACTGTGGTGGGCACTGCAGGAGCCTGGTGCCTACGTGCCTGGTTTCATCAGGCTCCCACAGGGAGTCCCTGGGAACAGGCTGGAGCGGCCAAGGTTGTCGTTCTGTGTTTCCCCATCAGGGCTGAGTGGCTACACACTGGGGCTGGGAGGGCAGCTGCCAACGTAGACCAGTGGGGGTCAAATCTGCCCTTTCCTCAACCCTGTCACACGGAGGGTCCGGCCCAGTGCTATGTGTGTACAGCCCAGGGGCTCCCTGGCCCGTCGGGTGCGCTGGTGGCAGGGCAGCTTGCCGGCTGCAGCCTGGGGAAACTAAGGCACTCCGGTCCCCTGGCAGGACAGGGACAACAGCTGAGCTGGGAAGCCATCCTGTCCCCGTGCTGAACGGCATTGACGAGGCATACTGGGGTGGTTTTGCTCCCTGCTCACAGGTGGATGCTGGCTCCGGGGTCTGACAGCGTCTCTCACCCTCCCTCAGGCACCATCCGGCCTGTCCGGCGCAGCTACTATGACCCATCGTCAGCTCCGGGCAAGGGAGTTGTGTGGGAGTGGGAGAACGACAGCGGGTCATGGACGCCCTATGACATGGATGTGGGCATCACCATCCAGCGCGCCTACGAGAAGCAGCACCCTTGGGTGGACCTGAGCGCCATTGGCTTCTGCTACGTCATCGACTTCGCCACCATGGGCCAGATCAACCGTCAGACCCAGCGCAAGCGCCGCGTCCGCCGCCGCCTTGACATGGTCTACCCGCTGGTCTCGGGCACCTTGCCCAAGTCACAGTCCTGGCCGACCAGCCCTGGGGCAGCGGCGCCCCCCCCAGTCCCTGCCTGCGCGTGTCCCCAGTGCCTCCTGGTCATGAGTGTCAAAGCCACCGTTTCAGCCGCTGGCCCTGGCACCGCCACCCTGCAGCCCCGCAAAGCCACCCCTGCGCCACCCACCGCCCCCAAAACCCTAGTGCCAGCCCCAGGGGCCAAGGCGCCCGATAGTGTGGCCACAGTACGTGGCTCGCTGAAGCCGCTGGCAGCCCAAGGGGGCCGGCGGCAGGCGGCCAGCACACCCGCCTTGAGCTCGGCCGGCTCCACCACCAGCCCTCCTGGCGCAGGCAGTGGCAAGGCGTCTCGTCCTGGCCTCGGCACCCTGAACCGCAACCACCTCCAGCGCCTGGCCATCGCCCAGTCCCGGGTGCTCATTGCTGGGTGAGTCCTGCCGTGCGTGAGCAAGAGAGTAGTTGTGGGGGGAAAACAGAGGCTGCGGGATCCCCCACCCCAGGGCGCACAGAGAAGCTGCAGCCCCAGGGGTGCTCCTTGCTGTGGGGGTGCTGTCACCCCTGAGCCTGATGGGAGGTAGACCTCAGCAGTCCCCGACCTCCCATGGGCAGAGGGCTCTGTTCAGCCCCTTGCCCTACCCATGGGTGCCTGGGGGCTGGAGCAGGGATGGGGTGGCTCCTGCATCTCAATGAGGAGGCTGAGGCTGCTCTTTCTATTGGTGGCAGGGCATGGGTTGGGGGGGCTGCGAAAGACCTAAAGAAAAGCCATTCAGACCCTATAAGAAGGGCTCTCTCCAGACCCCCACCCTCCGAAGGCACTTTTTTCCCCAAGGAGGTGGGCATTTAATGAGCCCATTTCTCCCCTTTGTCTGGCTCTGCCGTCAGCCTTCTGTTGCAGCCTGGCCTCTTTCCTGTCCCTCTCCATCCTCCCCCTTCCCTCTGCTCCTGACCCGCTGGGAAACTTTCCCATGGAAGAGAGTCCCAAGGGGGGGGAAGAGCTGTGGCAGCGACGTGGCCATAGGAGAAAAGAGGGGGGAAAAAAAACCAACAAACCCAAAACAAAAAAAACCAACAGACTGGCCCGGGAAGCGGTGACAAAAAGGGTCTGTGAATGGAGATGCAGGCATGGTTTCTGAAGAGTGAGAGAAAAGGCAGTGGTGGGATGAGGAGGGGGCACGTCGCCCTGTCGGGGGATTCTCTGTTTCCAGCCAGGGCCTGTGCAGTTGCTCAGGCAACTATTGTCTGGCCCTGGCTGGCCCCTGGGGGCTTCAGGGATGTGGGTGCCTGCTGCTGGCCCTGATGTGGTCTCTGCTGGCTCCTCATAGGGTCCCCACTGTCCCCGTGAAGAACCTCACTGGCTCCAGTCCCGTCAATCCAGCACTGGCAGGTGAGGATGGGCCCACAGCGGAGCATCCAGTGCCCGCAGCTGCTGGGAGGGAGTCAGCTCCAGTGGGGTGGTTCTTGGGGGAACATCTGGGGTTTGGGGTGACGCTGGTTCCTCAGTACCACTTTGAACCCCCTCACCCAGGGATCACAGGGATCCTGATGAGTGCGGCCGGGCTGCCCGTCTGCCTGACGCGGCCCCCCAAGCTGGTGCTGCACCCTCCACCTGTCAGCAAAAGCGAGATCCAGTCCATCCCTGGCATCTCCCACACCTGCCGCAAGACCACCAAGAAACAGGCCAGGAAGGGTGAGAGGCACTTTGCCAGTTGGCTCCTGTTCCTGTCCCGCCTTCCCTACCTGGTTCACCTGTGTCCTCCCCCCCGGCCCCTCCTGCTGCCCCCAGCAGTGGGTTTCCCCCTGTGCTGCCCTCCAGCCCCTCTGACTCTTGCTCTCCCGCAGGTAAAACCCCAGAGGAGGTACTGAAAAAATACCTGCAGAAGGTGCGGCATCCGCCAGATGAGGTGCGAGCAGCGAGGTTGTGCCGGGGTGTCTCTGGGGTGCCTTGCTGTGGGAGGAGCGACAGAGGGCACAGGGGGCACCCCTGTGCTGTGCAGGGGTCTGCTGCTGCCCCTCATGGCTGTGCCCAGTCCCCATCCCCCTCCGAAGAGGGGCTGTGTGCCACATGCACGTGTTGGCCAGCCCCTGCAGTGGCCCAGGATGACAGCACGGCACCAGGAGCGGGTGCTGGTCCATGGGCAAGAGCAAGGGCAGCTCGTGGCTCCGTGTCCTTGACGAGGCTCTGGCGGTGTCTGTTCGTCTGACCCCTCTCCTCCCCTTCCGCGCAGGACTGCACCATCTGCATGGAGCGCCTCTCTGCACCCTCTGGCTACAAGGGGCCTCAGCCGGCCGTCAAGCCAGACCTAGTGGGGAAGCTGGTGAAATGCGGCCACGTCTTCCACCTCCACTGCCTGGTCGCCATGTATAACAACGGCAACAAGGTGCCAGACTGCAGCCCCGGGGGGTGCCCAAGCCCCCAGCTTGGGAGCCTGTGCTGAGCTCCGCCTGCCCTCAGTGGAACGGTTCTCGAGTTGTCCTACCTCGGAGGGCTCTGACCTCCCCACCCTGACAGACAGTTTAATTTTTATCAACGGCAAGAGCTTTGGGACTGCTAAATTGGAAACCAGGGTTGCGTGGGAGACTTTCCCCCCACTGTGCCCAATTTTACATCCTTGCTTTCCTTCCCAGGGTTAGTGGCGGTGAACTTTGATCCCTGCATGTTTGAGCAGAGCTACCTGGCATCTGGTGCCAGGCAGTGCTTTTCCAACACAGGTGGGCTTTCCTGAACCCCCTGCAAATGGCCCTTGTGCTTGGCATTCCCAGGAAAATGTGTTTCACATTGCTTGGGGTTTTTTAATACTCATTATCTTTCTCTCTGGTGGTGGGGTGGGGGGGAAACAAACCCAAAACAGAGGTAGGGAAGGTAGCGAGGACTAGAAAACTGACGAGGAAGAGAAATGTAGACCTCAGGTTGTTTGGTTACAGGTGGGTCACCGTAGCAAATTCTCCCAGCTCTGCCCCCTGCTTCTTGTGTGTTTTTGAAATGACCATTTTCATGATGAAAACGTCATTCATCTGGCTGTGCTGGGCGATACTGATTGCCTTACATTCCCCTCTTTTCCTGCGCTCAGGATGGGAGCCTGCAGTGTCCCACCTGCAAAACCATCTATGGGGTGAAGACTGGGACACAGCCCCCAGGGAAGATGGAGTATCACATCATCCCTCACGCGCTGCCTGGCCACTCTGACTGCAAAACAATCCGCATCATCTACAACATCCCCCCAGGGGTGCAGGTGCGGCCTGGTCCTGTGCCTGGGGCAGGTACATGGGTGGTCCACTCTGAGGGCTGGTGGCCTGGGTCATGCTCCAGCTCATGTCTTGACTCAGGGCTGCGAGTTCAATGGTATCTTGGGGTTTGTGTGTCAGTAAGGATGTTGTGGGAGGTCTGGGGTACATGTGCGTGAAAGCGTTGGCCCTGTCTGCTTGGTGGTGGGAAGGGCAGTGGCTTGTAGGGCCACTGTGCTGCAGCGTGGCCACCCAGCACAGCAGTGCGCAGCTCTGAGTCCACTGAGACGGGGGGGTTACCTTGTGCCCACAGCATCCTTCTGAGTTCCAAAAGGGTTTTGTTCCTCTCCCACTCCACACACTGCAGGGACCGGAGCATCCAAACCCTGGGAAGAGCTTCACCGCCCGTGGCTTCCCCCGGCACTGCTACCTGCCGGACAGCGAGAAGGGCAGAAAGGTGAGGGGTTCAGCCGGGTGGTTTGAGCTGGCCAAGGCATGCTGAAGGGCGTATAGAGGGAGCGAGCAGCTATTTGGAGTGCTGGGAAAAGCAGATGGGGCTTTTGCAGGCAAATCTGGGTGGAGGTTTCCCTTGTAGCCCATCTGGCATGCTCTGCAGGAGTCTAGTGATGTTTCCGTGTACTGGGGGAGTTCTGCAGCCTGGTCCTGCTGTTTTGGTTGGAGTAGGACCCCGTGCTAGGATCCCGAACTCCCTGCGAGGGCTTGGCTGTGGGTTGCCCACATTGCCACAGCAGAAATTGGTGCTTCCCTCTGCCGTTTTCCTTGCTGCCTACCCCATTTCTCCCTTCCACAGGTACTGAAGTTGTTGCTGGTAGCCTGGGACCGGCGCTTGATCTTTGCCATCGGGACCTCCAGCACCACAGGCGAGTCAGACACAGTGATCTGGAACGAGATCCACCACAAGACAGAGTTCGGCTCCAACCTCACCGGCCACGGCTACCCGGACATCAACTACCTGGACAATGTCCTGGCTGAGCTTGCGGCCCAGGGCATCACGGAGGAGAGCCTGGCGCAGGAGAAGGACTGAGACTGTGGCACAGAGGCAAGGGAAGGGGCGCCTGTGCCTCCCCTCTCCCCACCCCGAGGATAAGGCTGCTGGAGAAACTTGCCCGGGGGCTTTGCAGGGGACACCTGGTGCCCTCTGTTCCCGGTGGCACCTGCCCAGTGGGAGCATACCCAGGCTGGCTGGGAACGCGGGAGAAGGTCCTTTTGGCTGTCCCCTTTGCGCCCATGGGGAGGGAGCCTCCTCCCACAGAGCTGCAGGGCTTCATGCTGGCCTGGCCATCTCCAGCCGGTGTCCTGTCCTAGCCGTGCTGAGGGCTTGGAGGGGTGCCAGGCTCCCCTCCCTCCCCATCCTTTGAACGGTTGCAGCCTGGCCCGATGCCCCAACACCCCCCTGGGGCTGGGACCTGGCCTGGGTGAGAGCAGGGGCCCTGAGAGTCCCCCTCGCTCTGCCTCGTCCCTCAATCATCTGTTTGTTTGTTTGTCCTGTCCAGTAACTCCCTACTGGTCTCCTGTGTCCACGGAGGTTGAGGGGGCCCCGTTGTGCCTCGGCCAGCCCCCCGGCCCCGTGCACCCTTCTCCTCTTGGCTGTGTCTGAGCTGTGCCCTGCAGGGTCCCCTCGTCTGGGCTGCCCCCTGCCCATGCCGAGGAGGGGCTGCTGGATGGTAGGAAGGGGCGGGGGGGTGCAAGTTTTCTGGCCTGTTTGCCACCCCCCCCACCCCGTAGTGAGTTCCTTGAACTGTTTGTATGGGGGTGTCCCCTTGTTGAATTTTTATATACCTCGTGTTTTGGGGTTTTGTCGTATATATGTATATAGGTGGTGGTATTCTGGGAGCTGGGAGAATGCGATGCTGTGGCCAGACTGGGGCCTGAGCCCAGTGGCGGTCGAGGTGTGGGATGGGACAGGACGGGGGCAGCACCGATCCCCTGCTGTGGGGAAGCCCCCCTAAAGTGACCAGTGCCCCATGGTGGGGCTGTCCCCTGTGGGGAGGCGCAAGTGTGGGTGGCAGCTGTTCCCCTTCCTGCTGGGTCCCAGTACCATCCCCAGAGAGCCCTGGGGGGCGAGGGGTGGGAAGTGGCTGGCTGGCAGTGGGTTGGTGCAGCGGTTTTGGGCTGGGGCAAGGGGAGGTTGGCATGGGGAGGGG
>WHYT01013105.1:35800-47127 GCA_009806455.1 Tetrax tetrax
GGGTGGGGGGTGGGGGAGCATTGTATAGCATCTTGGGGTCCTTGCTAGCCCCTCGGGGACTTCATAGGGTCTCTTGGAGCCATCTGTGACAAGGTGCCAGGGAGTCCCCGTGGCTTTGGGGGCTGCCCTGGGAGCATTCTCCCCATTGCTGGGGGCTGACTGAGCTCATGCCCCTGTTCCCACAAGACCCCCAGGGTTGGAGAGTGGGGTTAGGGGCAGCACCCACCACTGCCCAGGCTGCTCCCCGCCCTGCGCTGTTGCTCCCTGAGTGGGGGCTGGGGCCTTCTAGCCTGTTTGATTGCATTGCTCTCCTGGTTTTCCTGTGGGCATCACCTTGCCCTCTGTCCCAGGGGATGAAGTGTCCTGCTGTGCATCGTTCTGTTGTCCCTGTTTTTCCTCTCCCCAGCCTGGGGGGTGCATCGTCTCCAGCCAGCAGCCCCACGGAGCACTGGGGACGGGAGTAAATAAAGTGGATGGCAGAGGACGCTCGCTGTCCCTGCACGGCCTGGCCTGTCTGTTGTCTTCTGTCCATCGTCGTCTGTGTGGCCAGGTGAGCGAGGGGGCACCCCCCCATCCCCCTGATGCCCCTTTGTACCAGTCTATCCCCAGCTGTCTTTAGCATGGGATGTTATTTTCTACCTCAAGGGAGAAAACCTATTTCCCCAGGAAAATTCCCTTTTCTGGTGGCTCTGCAGGCAGGGTAGCTGCTGCAGTGTGCTTTCTCCTCCACCTGAGCCCCAGGCTTTCCCCACTGCAGAAAAGCCTGTCTGGAGCTATGCAAAATCCTCCTGTGATCTGAGAGAGGAAGGAGAGGGTCCCCCCACCCTCCCCAGGTGCTGGCCTGATGGCTTTTAAGGTGATGGAGTCTTTTAACAACACGTTTTGTTTTTTTTTTTTTTCTTTTTTTAATGCCATGTTGCCTAAGCAATTAGATGCAGGCTGAAATAAAACTGATCTGTGCCTCTCTGCATGCGTGTGTATATCTATGGCAATAGATATACACAGAGACAGGAGTTGCCCTCCACTTGCAGCGGGCAGAAATCAGTGGCTGACCCCATGTACGTATCCGCGGGGCCCCTCTGTCCCTCCTTTCTCGCGAGGCAAGGCGTTGCTGGTGTCTGCGGTGAGCTTTCTGGGCATGGAGGGCTGTGTGTCTGTTCCCAGGAGTCAAGCGCCAGCATGTGTCCTGATCTTTACAAGTAGCAGGTCTCCACCATGGACACGCTTGAGCCTTGCTGGTGTCCCTGTGTGCTGGAGAAGGTGTGGGGGGGTGTTGCACAGCTTCCCCTGGCTTTGGGGGGCAGCTTGGATGGAAGATGACGGCTGTGCTCAGGATTTCCTTCTCCCAGAGGCTTGTTGAAGGGCCTTGGGTCCCCTTTCTTGGTTTTGGAGCATGGCTTGCAGTGGAGGGGAAACTAGGTTATCTCTGAAGGAGGAGAGCCCCCAGACTGGTTGGAGGGGGCAGATGCAGGGGCTGGCAGAAGGATATTGTGGTGCATCTTGATGATGGGCTCGCCCTTGGAGTTTGCCTCCAAGGTCAGCGGAGGAGGGATGTCTGAAGGCTGTGGAGCCTGCCAGGTGCTTGAGGCTGGAGCTTGGGGATCTCGTGGAGGGCAAGAGCATGTGTCGCCCCACGGAGGGGTGACCCTGGGGCCTCTGTGAGGACAGGGACCCTTGGCTCCAGAGGGCGAGGGGCAGGGGAATGGTGGTGCTGTGCAGCTTTACCTCTAGAAACGGGGGATGGGCAGGAGGCTTTGCCTGGGTTTGGGGCACAAGGCATCGCCTGGCAACTGCGGGGGCGAACACAATGCTCACGCCATCAGCCCCTCTGGCTCTCGCTGGTACGCCTCGCCCACGCTCAGCACAGTGCTGTCCTCAGAGCTCACAGCGGCCAGGCTGTCCCCTTCACCCATTGTGTGATACCCCCTCGCCTTGTACCTCCGGCGGCTGTAGCAGACCATCGCCAGGATGGTGGCCAGCCCCACCAGGACTGCTGCAGTGATGCCAACCACCTCGCCCCCCGTCAGACCCCAGCCCCTTACCATCTCGGTCGTGTGCTGGATCTCTTCTGGCCGGGCCAGCCGCCACGTGCGGCTCTGCTCGTCCCTGACCCAGGCGCTGTCCCCATCCCCACTGCTCACCAGCACAGTGTCGATGGCTGGCAGGTTGGTGGGGGGCCGGGTGAAGGGTGGCAGGCGGGCAGGTGGCAGCGAGCCCCCTGTGAAGATGCCAGCCTGGACGCAGTAGTCTACCTGGCAGCTATCGCTGATGAGCGCCAAGTGCTGGCTGAAGCCTGGGGGGCAGCTCTTGGCGTGAGGGTCCTCAACAGTGCCCTGGTGCCCCCTCGCCAAGGGGTTCCCTGCCTGACAGCTGAAGAAGCCCCCAAAGGGCACCGCGTACTGGCTGCCCCCCTCATAATCCTGGCTCACGCACACCCTGAGCTCATCAAAGAGCTTCAGTGGGAAGTACCCTGAGGGGCAGGACTGGGCACCAGTGATGGGGTTGGTGCTGCGGGTGCTGAACAGCCCCCCGAAGAGGTATCCCGAGCTTGGGCCCACCGGTCCACTTGTAGCGCACCAGTAGGTGCTGAATTGCACGCGGGAGAGCCAGAAGACATCCTGGCACTCGCGGTGGCAGAAGATGCCCAGGATACACTTGTTGTGGCACTCCAGATGACTGTGGCCTTCCTCCCGCTCCTGCACGCTCAGCAGCACTGGAGTGAAGGTGGTGGGGCAGGAGAAAGCCCCAGTGAGGGGGTTCCTCTGCTCCAGCCCCCGGCACAGCGTGCTGGTGTCAGGGCCGGCCAGCCCAGCACACTCCTGGAAGGCTCCTCCGAAGGTGAAGTTGGTCATGGCACCCTCGCAGGAGCCATCATCGGCGTTGGCATGGAAGTTGAAGTTGGATGATGTGGCGTCAGTGCAGCCTGGGTAGGTGTTGAAGGTGTAGTAGCGGCGGATAGCCATCTCCACTCGCCTGGCCAGCTTCTTCACCGTGGGGCTAGGAAGCTCTGGCAAGGTGCTGGGGTTGATGAAGAAGTACAGGGGCAACCCTGAGCGGTCAAGAGCCACCAGCTGATTTTTGATCCCCTCCTGCCAGGTCTTGAGGGTGATGCCTGGGTAAAAGGGGGTCCCGCCAATGCTCTCTACCCTGGAATTGGTGCGGTTCTCCAGATACTGCTTAGTGAAGCCAGAGCTGATGCCCAGGAACTCCTCGTTTTTCACACTGATGATGCTGTGGAAGGCCACGCCAGCCGAGGCGGTGACAGCACTCCGTGTGGCCCAGCTGTCCTTCAGGAAGGTTGCCTTGATCTGATCCTCCTGCACCAAGCTGGCTCCAGCATCCACGGAGGTGATGGTGTGGGTGCCATAGTTAAGCACCAGCACCTCGGCCAAAAAATCAGCCATCCGTGTCTGGTTGTTCTCCAGGTGGCTGGCAATTGTTAGCAGCTGCTTCTTGAAGCCCTTGTCCAGGACTGCCCCTGGGTCGATCTTGGCAGTGTAAACCAGGTTCCGGACTTGCACTCGGGTGGTGACAGCATGGTCTTTCACTTGGTGGGTCTTGGTCCGGTGGAAGTCAGAGGAGAATTTGCCATTGATGGAGGAGAAGAGGGACAGCTCCAGGTTGATGGATGCAGAGGTGATGCTTTGGTAATCCTTCCAGGATTCAATGATCTCAGAGTTGATGTCCAGGTTGCTCTGCTTGCGAGGAATAGTGAAGATCTCATCTGGGATGATATAAGATCCATCTTCTGTAGTCTTGCACAGCAAGTAGCCCAGGTTGATGACTCTGCCCATGTCCAAATTCCTGAGGTTATCCCAGCCCCCACCTGGCAGGACTTCCAGACTTGGGAGCTTCAGGGCCTTCTGGCACTCTGGAAATCCCGCAGAGGAGGCCAGCTCCTGGAACTGCTCAGCCCCTCTCGCCCAAGCCACTGACACCCAGGCAAGCAGGACCCCCCAAAGCACCCAGCCCATGGCTGAAGCGGTGCAGAGCCCTTGCCAGACGTCTGAGTGGCGAGGCGGCAGCTGGGGAAATGAGCTGGCTGGGGGTGCAGCTGCTGGGTGGTTCCTCCTTTTGGGTGTTGAATTAACAAAAGGGAAAGGAGAAGTGAGAACTGATGAATGTGAGAAATGAGTGAGTGGACCTGAGACAAGTGGGTGGGGCACAGAAAGTAGAGGTGCCCCGAGCTCATGGCCTCCCTGTTGCGAAAGCTCCCTCCCCATGAAAGTTGCTCTGCTTGGGCTGGGACAGGAATAAATCTCTCCTTCAGCTCTTCCCTGTGCCCAGGAATTTCACCGTGAGAATCTCCCTTGGTCAGTGCTTGCGTGACTCCCCTAGATGAGTCCCCCCCTGTCCCCAGGTGGCCCTGGCTCCCTCGTGCCATGCAAGGGACCTGTTCCCGGCCCCACGGCCTTGGGGTCCCGCTCACATGATGGCATGAGATCTGGCCTTGGTCACGTGGGCTTCTGCTGATGACTCCAAGGCTTTCCTCCGCAGCAAAGGCAAGGAGAGGAAGCCGGCAGCTGGTGCAGTGTGGTTTCAGTGTGGGAGACAGTGCGATGATGGTCTCCCTTTTCTCTTGGGGAAAAGGCTGCCTGAGACCCTGGTGCGGGCACTGGTGGGTTTGGAGGTCCCCCCCCACAGGCAGCAGCCCATGACGCAGGTGTCCCTGTCCCCCATACCAACATCTACTTTAGGGCCCTCTGCAGCCTCCCCCCAGGGTCTGCAGTGCCCCCAGCTGGGAAAAGCACCTCCTGCTTGGGATTGCTGACCCCGGGGTAGCTGGTCCCCCGGGGTAGCTGGTCCCCCGGGGTAGCTGGTCCCCCAGGGTAGCTGGTCCCAGTGGTACTGAGCCAACTCTGGCAAGGGATGCTGGCATGTGGCTGGGCCCCAGTCTCAGCAGCATGGGGCAGCTGCTGCAGGTTTTGGGGACTAAACAGTTAAAGCAGCTTCTGCTGTGAAAGCTGTGACTCTTTCCATATGGACAGGCTCACTTCTGCTATTTCTGCTGGTTAGTTCCTCTTTGCAGGACCGTTCCGGCACAGGAGGAGCCTGAAGCAAGAGCTGTGATGGAGTCAGGTGGGACCATAGGTGCATGTGTGCTTTTGCCAGGATAACAGCGGGAGCGAGGTAGAACGGATGGCAGGAACACTATTGGGGATGGCCTTGCTGGCTTCAGTGTGGGGCTTGGGCCCTGGAGCAGCTGGAAAACCCTGGTGTTGGGAGCCCGGTGCTGGAGGCTCCCACACCAAGCTGGAGCCACCTGCATTTCAGAGCAGGCTGTGAGGTCACTTCTCCCAAAATCTAGCCTCAGGTTTCACTGCCACTCAACTTCTAAGCCTAAGCAGTGGCCCCAGGTGGAGAGCTATGGCTGGTGATAGCTGTGGCCTCTGGGATCAGAGGAGGGAGAGAAGCCTCATGGGGCAGACAGGATCTGCCTTGGCTCTCTACCACGCAGGAGCAGCTCCCAAATGGAAACCAGGGCTTCCCTGTGCTGCGTCTGCTGCTGCGAGCCATCCCGTCCCATGGTGAACAAGATGTGGCAGAGCAAGGCAAAACCCATCTGCTGCACCCAGCTGGGAGATTAAAAAAGAAAATAAAACATTCCTTCCTGACTGCCATGGGGAATGAGCAAATGCCACAAGCCATGTTCGCTGTTTGGTGGGTGCTGCTCTGGGCAGGGCTGGTGCCGCCATCCAGAGGGTGAGGAAGGGGAAGCGAGGAAGGAGGGCCACCAGCAGAGCTGCAGGTGCTGGAGCAGGAGAAGGAAATGCAGTTTAAACCTTCTTCCAAAACCAGCAGAGCCACTAAACGCTTGGGGCCAGGCCGAGGGGTGGATGCGCTGCTCTGAGCAAGCCACCGTGCTGACAGAACCCAAATTGCAGGGCCTGGGATGGATGGACGGAGGCAATGGAAAATGTTTTTGGTGCTGGATGCCAGATCTGACTTCTGCCCCCTTTCCCTGCAGTGGAGTGTCATATACCCTTGTCCTGCTGCTCATTCCCTGAACGGGGAAGCAGAGAATAAATTAGGCTGGGAAAAGGCAGTGCTCTTCAGTGCTCTGGCTGAAAAAGCAGGTGATCTTAGAAAAATGCTGGAGGGCTACTAATGAAGTTTGCAGCAAAGTTCCCAGTGGGGGGAATTAGAGATGGTTACTCAGTGAACAGAAAACCCACAAATTGTAACCACCAAGCGATATGAGCCTAAGTGCTGGCAGGATCACCCAGATATACAGAGATAGAGTCTATATACACCCACCCACAGGTGTAGATATTTAAGCTTTTCTTGACTGTGCAGAAACCTGAAGAGGGAGAGGATACTTTTACAAGAAACAACCCTTCCATTCTCATTGATATTTTATTTTTAGGTAAAGCTTGGAGAATCTTGTCACAATGAGAAACAGAGAAATGCGAGTTTAAAAGCCATCAAAATCCACTGTGTGGGGTTTTTCAGTTTTATTCCCTAGCAGTTGGTAGAGGAGGCGGTCAAATTTGTGGATTTCTGTGCAGAAAGCAGGACTGAGCAATTTTGCAAGCAGTATGCCTGGCATGTACGCTGGTAAATGAAGGAGACAAAGTGGGAACTTGGGCCATGCAGATGCAGGTGTGACTGGAGTGGTTTTAAGTGTGGTCCTGGCTGCTTGTTTTAATTAATGTCTCTCCATTAAGATGGTGGTTCGATCCAGTGTCAAGATCTGCCTCCTAGAGAGACCCAAACTCAAGGCACCTTCAGGGAGAAGGGCCCTTTCTCCTGAAAGTCAGCTGTAACCTGTTTTGCTACAAGTGATCTGAAATTCTTAGGGCTCTCTAGACCTTCTCGACAGGTCAGGTTGTTCCCCAGCAGAAAGCTGCAAAAGCTGCGAGGAGCCCAGGAGGACTCTGAGGACAGTTTCAACGTGCCGCTGGGACCAGCGATGGCACTTGGGGGGGCAAGGCCAGATGGGAGGGGTGAGCGGGTCTTGCCTGACCTCTGTGCTCCCAGAGCCAGCTTTGGCTGTTTCTGTTCCCGGCCCTACCTGATGCAGACCAGTGCTTTAAGCTGCTCTTATATTAACGTAATTATAACCCACTGTTTTTTTCTCTTTCTGTCCCATGTTGCTTATGCAACCTCTGGCATTGAAGGTGTAGAAAACAGTCTTTAAGCACTCAGAGACTGTCTTCCTGGGCAGAGTAAAATAACATTTTCTAGCAATACCCTTATAGCACCAGGGGGAGTGGGAGCAATTAGGGGTGTGCTAATTATCCCCTTTGTGAGGACGTTTCCCAGCGAGTTTAATTGCAGGTGAGTGCCACCATTTAATGGGCCTGTAACATCCCCCTCCCACAGCAGCCAGCTCTTTGTGGGTGTGGTTTTGTGGCTGCCGGAGGCACTTGTGGTGGGCGATAAGCACAGATACCTCCAGTGTGCTCTTTTGGAGAATATTTCTTGAAAAGGTATTGGCTGTGGCTGTTCCTATATCTTTGCTTACTTGGCTTTACAGGGGCTTTCCCGGCTTCAGCGAAGAAGGAAAGAGAAACCAGGCAGGAATCACTGGGTGATTCTGGCACCCACAAGGCCAGGCTTGCTCAGTGCCTGAACCCTGTTATTATGGGTGTGGAATCAATATTGGATAGTTCTGCTCAGAGCATTTAACTTTTCTTCATGTTGATCAAAACTGTATTTTTCTCAGTGAAGCAGTCACCAGCATTATTTCTGGTTGCATGTAATATATGCTTTGGTTTTGTTTTTTTTTATTTTATTTTATTTTATTTGAGTGTTTTTTGAGCAAAAGGGAGTAGCTCTAAAGCCATGAAGATCTCAGGAAGGGTAACTTCAGATTGTTTCCCTGGATAATAGTCATCTAGCTGCAGAGTGGGTGGAATGGCACCATTTTCTGTAAGCTCACTTGCTTTATTGAAAGGGAGTAACAAATGAGCTTATTCAATGTAAACTGACTTTTAGACTGATTTTAAACTTGTCACAACCTGTAGGGCATTAATAGGCTTTAATTTCCCCGAGCAGCCTCATCTGGCCCTGACTCCACAGGAGTCCCAGTTGTGCTCAGCCCTGAGCCCTCTGAACTCTGTTGTGGCTGTGCTCCTCTGCAGCCTTTTCTCCTGGATGGCTGCTTTAAACCTGTGCTGTAGGCAGCTCCTCTCCTGCGTGGACCCTTTGGGTGTATGTTGTGGCTTACCCCTAGCCCCACACCCCTGATGGACCCTGGACTCGGTTCACCCCTTGCTGTGGCTGTCGATGGACCCAATTACCCACGCCAGCTTTGCCTGCTGTGCTCAAGTCCCATGGGACTGCACCCTACCAGTGAGGGTACTGCTGGTGCAGGGGTGCCTCCTGGCCACCTCCATCCTTTGGGGAGCAGCTGATATTTGCTGCTTCCTCACAGAAGCCACCAAAACAGTCTGTATTTTCTTTCGTATCTAGATTAATGACGATATATTAAGAATAGAGCTGGAGCTGAGCCTCACCCAGCCTGGAGACCCTGAGTGACATCTTTGTGACCCTGGATGGAGGAGTCCCTGGCAGGGGCACTCTGTCCTGCCCAAGCTCAAATGTTGCACTTGGGGAAAAGCCAATGTTGCAATGGGCATAGACCAAAATGCAGGGGACTCTGAATGTCAGGAAACCCTTTTCCGTTATGAAGGTGACTGAGTACTGGCACAGGCTGCCCTGGCAGCTTGTGGAGTCTCCTTCCATGGAGCTATTCAAAAGCCACCTGGATGTGGTCTTGGGCTCCAGGTGGACCCAGTTGAGCAGGGTGGGGTCGAACAGCTTGTTTCCTGCCAATCTCAGCCCATCTGTAATTCTAGGACTGAGATCCCTGACCTGCTCACAAGGATGGCAAGCTGCTGGTGTGCTGCAGCAGGATGCCCAAAGCCCTGGGGCCCTTGTTCTGGGTGACTGCAGTGCCAGGCTGATACCCACAGTGGGGTGGAGTGCTGGTGTGATGCAGGGCTGTGATGTCACCAAGGTGTCCCTACCTGCCAGGCTGTAACCTTACCGCATGGTCATTTTGAACCACATAATACCATCCCACACCACCTGTGTGGCTGTATTGGATTCTGCACAATGAGCAACAGCAGCTTTCTCCTCAGCCTCTGGATCTTGCTGCTGGCGCCATTCTGCTCACTGCTGGCCATCGCCAGCAGGTGCAGGTCTGCTTGGGGCCGGGGGGCCACGCGGGGTTGGGACTGGCCCCAGGTGGGTCACTGTGTCACATTCTTGTGCCTGCAAGATGATGGCTGGCGACAGTGGCAGTGAGCGGTGGCAGCTGAGCCAGGCAAGTCCCCTGCGGGTCCACCAAGGGGTGTGTGGGTGTGCCCTCAGGTCAGGGCCTCTCAGAGCAGCCTAGCCCTGGTGTGGAGCAGCCCAGGTGGATGGTCCCTGGGCTGTCCCCACGTCCTCAACCCTCTACAGCTCAGGTAACACCTCCCTGATTTGCATGTGGTGAGCAGCAGGCAGGTGGTTCTGCAGCCCTGGCTGTGCCTGCTGCAGCAAGGTTGCCCAGGAGCGGCAGCAGCTGGTGCTGTCACTGTGGGCTGGGACCGGGGGCCTTGCCGGGACCAGGCTCCTCAGCCACACTGGACTCTTGCATCTGGCAGGCCATGTGACAGGACCTGGAGAAGCTGGTGGAGTGGAGCCACCTGCCCTGCCACAGCTGCAGCTCTTCTGGCTCCCCCGAGAGGCTGAATCCCTCCGAGAGCCTGAGAGACATATAGTATGGGGTCAGCCTCACCCCAAAGCCTGGACAGCCTCGCGCCCAGGGGGCAAAGTGGCAGGAACAGATCATCAGCTCCTTCTGCAGCCAGATGGGTTTTACAGCCGGCAGGGCAGGTCCTTTGGCTCAACCCGATCTGTGACCCAAGCCTTCCCCAGGAGCGGCTCCCTGCAGCCCCAGCACCCCAGTGTCCTCCAGGTTGTAGCCCAGGCAAAAGGTTAGGTCCCAGCCCCGTGCCAGGGCTCGCAGAACTTCCCGGGCAGCTTTAGGGACCAGATGCCTTTCTGTGTACCTGTAGACGCCTCGGAGGCAGCTGCACAGCGGTTTGTCCAGGCTCGAGCTCACCCATCAGGGGAGAGCACTGGCCCGGCAGCAGGGCTGCCCGCTGCAGCGGGAGCACACAGGTAGCCAGGCCCCCCTGGCCTTCCCTGCTGGGGCTCTGTCCCACCCCCGCAGGGCTCCCAGCTCGCCCACGGCTTTCTCCCTGCCCGACCAAGCAGGAGGGTTGGGGCGCGCAGGCTCCCCCAAAGCCTGACCCCGGGCTCGGGGGGCGGGCGGGCCTTTCCGCTGGGAAAACCCCAGGCGCGGCGCTGCTGCCGCGCAGCGGCCAAACCCGGTACTGCACGTGGGACGGCGCGCTGCTGCCCGCCCGGGCCGGCCGCGCCACGCCGCGGCGCCGTGCTCAGTGCTGCCGCCTGGCGGACCAGACCCGGTACTGCAGGTGCGAGTCGCGCAGGCGCCGCCTTGCTGCTCGCTGCTGCCCGCCCGTACCGGCAATGCGATGCTACGGTGCGGTGCCGCCGCTCTCGTTGCTGCCTCCCGGTAAGGAAACGCCGCTGCCGCCCCACATGCGCGGTGCCGGCGGGCGCTTGGCGGAACTGCAGCGCCGGCCCCGCACGGGGACAGAGCAGCGCCGCCGCCGCGGCAGGGCCGTGTGCCGGGGGCGGGCGGGGGCCAGCACCAGCAGTGAGGTGAGCGGAGCCCCTTTGGCGAGTGCGGGGCTGTCTCATGTCATGACATTTCTCTCTATATGCCTTTGTTGTGCTCTCTGCCCATATTCATTTTCCTCTCTGCCCTGGTGACCATCCCAGGATTTTTCTCCACCTCCATTATATCTTGATTTTTTTCTTTCTCTGCCCTGCTCCTTGTCGCTCTTTCTGTCTCTTTTTCCTCTGCCCCTGCTGCTTTTTTTCTCCTATCTGTCCCTTCTTTCTTTTCTTTCTTCCTCTGTTTTTTTTTTTCTTTCTCCATCTCTCTCTCACTGCCCATCACAGTTCGATTTTTTCCTCCAGTGCTGTCTGGCTCTCAGTCCTTTTTTTCCTCTCTGTCATCCTGTTGTGCTCCCTGTGTCTATTTTCTTAAATTCCTCCATCCCTGTCCTGCAGCACACTGCTATTTTTTTTTCTTCCTTCCCTTTGTCCTGCTCTCCGTCCTTGTCTTTTTGTTCTGCATCTCGTTGTTTTTTCCTTTCTTGTTCCATCTCTCTGTTCTTCTCCCTACCCCTCTCACTATCTCTCTTGTTTTCTCAGTCCTTCTTGCCTTTCCCTTCATTTCTCTGACTGCTTCCCTCTTTGTTTGTGGGGTTTTTTTTGTTTGTTTTTTTTTTTTTTTTTTT